>PVIJ01002146.1:91569-170482 GCA_004024925.1 Scalopus aquaticus | reverse complement strand
CTTACTGACTTGGACAAGTCACCTGGACAAGTCCTCCCTCCAAGTTTCAGTTTCCCCATCTCTAAAACAGAGGGGCTAACAGTGGTTTCCAAAGTCTTATCCAGTTGTGATATCTAGTTAATGTTTTCTGTGATGACTACCATAAGTATGGTAAGATAATTACAAGTTATGAATAAATCACTGAATTTCACTGAGCATATGACCACCCATATTAAAAACAACACCTCTCCCTTGCAGCAAGTGACTAAATTCTGGCCCCTGGACTATAAGCATATGCTCCAAAAGTGACAACTCTTAGGAATTGCCCCTAAAAGATATCACATGTAAATGAGCCTTCTTAGTCCTCTCCTCCTTCCTGCCAGCTGGAATTTGGCCAAGATGGCTGGAACTTAAGCAGCCACCTTAAACAAGGACAAAAGACTTGCTAAAGTAACATGATAGATGGTACCTGGGTCCCTGAGCCACAGAGAGATATACTGATGCTGGATACCCCTCTCTAGGCTTCTCCATAAATAATCTTTCTAAGGGACTATCATTCTGGGTTTTCTGGCGCATACATACAAATAGATCTTGAGTACTGACCGGAACAAAAACTTTAACCTAAGAGAAATATTAACATATGCTCCAGTTGGGATATTTCAAAGATTGATATCTAAGGCATCATAACATGCATAACTTTAAATTGTTTATAAGGAAAGAGACAGAGAGACGTCAAGGATTCAATTTACTGTATTCTTCCTAATTACTCAAGTTTCAATAGTATCTGTTCTTATCAGGTATCTTGGTCACCGAGTGAAAACTACCCACAAATGAAAGGAAAATTAATTAGTAACTCTCCAGTTTCCCTACAACCTCAGAGTCCTTTTTCAAAAGGAAATCACTGCAGGAGACTGAAAGGCTAAAATATCCCTTGAGGTTCACAGGCTTGAGCTGTCAGTTGATTCTCCAAATACAGGAATCCTCTCAACGCTCCTCACATGCCATCTCAGCCTGCACGTAACCCTCCAGAGTGCTAAAACTCTCCCGAGGCTGCTCAACTCAGTGGCCCAGACAACTTGGGAACCAAGTATGTTAATAAATAAAAATCCATGGCCTCTCCCTATCACTTCATCTTGGATCATTCCAGTCACCAGCAAGTTAAAGTTCTCCGCCACCCACACACCATTCCATCAGTCTATCACACTCTGAGGATGGCAAACACATGGTCTCGCAGGATTCTGTGGGTGAAATACGCCAGTTCCTCAGAAGTACCCACAAGTCTCTTACCATCCTGAATGATCTGCCCTACACACAGTCAAGTACATGATTCTCAGAGCTATCCCACTACTGGGAACAGAGTCAGAGCTTGAAAGGTAATGTGCTATATTATACTGTAATTTGTTTTGAAAATAAATACCTATGTTCTTATTTTTTTAAAGATTTATTTATTTATGCATACAAGCTGGGGTGCCGGCCAGAGGTGTGGGATGGTGAGAGGGTTCATAAGAGACAGAGTGGGGAGCATAACAGGCAGATCAACAGAAACACACTGCTGAGGGGAACAGTGGGCGGGGCAGGAGAGGTCTGCTGCGCCATGTGGGAATCCCCCCTGGCTGGGCATTGAACTCATAGTCACAGCTGCCGCCCTCTGCCACCAGCTCCATAGCACTGCACTTAAACCGGCTGCACCACCAGGGAGGTCCAATACCTATGCTCTTATAATTAAAAATCTAAGAGAGTCATCTCACTGTATATCTTGACTGGGATCATAGTTTAAAACAAAAAGTTGAGAAACACCATTAATGAGTCTCTTAAATACTGTGCCCAACTGCCATACACTGCTGGCAAAAGCCTCCAAGCTAGCACAATTCTTTTAGAAAGCTAATGGCACAATTCATCAATTATCGTGAAAGTATTTATGTACTTCGACTTGGTAATTCCACTTTGGGGAATCTGTCCTGAGGTTGGCAGAGGTTCTGACACAGATGTGACTCAGGCAGTCCTACTTATAAAAGTCAAAAACCCATAAACAACCTGAACACCTGAAAGACAGCAGGGAACAATTAGAGGAAACCACTCAACAGAACAATCGTCGTTTAATTCATGTTTTCAAAATTGTGCAATGCAAAAATGTTTGTTTTAATGTTAAGTTTTTAAAATTGGTATTCAAAACATAGGTAGTTTGACTACAACTCTATGCAAACAAAATTACAATTAGAAAAATATTGGAAGAAAAAAAATGCACCAAAGCAAGGCTTTGTTCTTAGGTAGGTTTTAGTCTTCCTCTCAATTATTCTGACTTAACATAATATGCATGTACAATTTAAATATGTAAAGAAAAAAAATTGCCACCATTTGTTCACCATAATCAATGGTCAGAGAAGAGAAGAGAAGAGAAGAGAAGAGAAGAGAAGAGAAGAGAAGAGAAGAGAAGAGAAGAGAAGAGAAGAGAAGAGAAGAGAAGAGAAGAGAAGAGAAGAGAAGAGAAGAGAAGAGAAGAGAAGAGGGAAAGGGAAGGGGAAGGGAAAGGGAAAGGGAAAGGAAAAGGAAAAGGGGAAGGAAAAGGAAAGGAAAGGAAAGAAAAGAGAAAAGAAGAGAAAAGAAAAAGGGAAGCTTTATAGTGGAGAAGCCTGGTAGGAACCTCCTGACCCTTAACTGAAAAACCAACGTTAACATAATGGGTCAAATCAACCTCATATGCCTCCCAATGTATGCGCTAAAGGGAAATATCACCAAACATCAAACTGAGGGACATTCTTTAAAATGGTCAAGGTGGGCCTCCCTGGTGGTGCAGCGGTTGAGCGCTGCGCTGTGGAGCTGTCAGGTGGCGCAGAGGTTGAGCACTGGGCTGTGGAGCTGTCAGCCATGCGCGATGCGAGTTCGATGCCCGGGCCAGGGAGAATCCCACATGGTGCTGCAGACCTCTCCTGCCTCACCCGCTGCTCCCCTCAGCAGTGTATTTCTGATCTGCCTGTTCTGCTCCCCACTCGGTCTCTGGTGGACCCACTCGCCGTCCCACGCCTCTGGTCTGTACCCCAGCTTGTATGTATAAATAAATAAATCTTAAAAAAAAATGGTCAAGGTATTGGGCCTCCCTGGTGGCACAAGGGATTAAGTCTCAGCACTATGAAGCTATCTACAGCCACTGCAGCATGAATTTGATCCCCAGCCAGGGAGCTTCCCACATGGTGCGGCAGACCTGTCTCGCCCACTGCTCCCCTCAGCAGTGTATTTCAGTAGATCTACCTGTTCTGCTCCCCACTCTGTCTCTGGAGAATCCGTTCACTCCCCCTCCCCACACCTCTGGCCTATACCCCAGCTCTGGTAAGCATAAATAAATAAATCTTTTTTAAAAATGTCAAGGTCACAAAAGACAAAGACTTAGATAAAAGGAGAGTAAAGAGATGTGACAACTGATGGTAAGTTATGATAATGGATTGTGTGCTGAGCCAAATGCTACATTCCTGATTTTGATCACTGCTTATGGATATGTAAGAGAATGAGAATGTCCTTTCTTTTTAAGAAATTCTTAAGTATTCAGAAGGCAAAAGAGCATAATGTATACTCTTTTGGTGAAGAATATGATAATGTATGATAAAATGTTAATATGAATGAAATCTGGGTAAAGAGTGGAATGGAATCCTTTATTTTCTTCCTGTAATTGTTCCATAAGTACAAAATCATTTCAAAATTAGAGTTAGGGGGGAAAAAGTATCTAAAAAAGAAAATAAAGATGTCTAGAACACAACTAAATACTGTCCATACCTCTTCTACTGGACTTCTGATACTGTCTGCCATCCAGCTAGTGTGGCACTTTCCCACATAAGAGTAGGCTCTTTATCTGCCCTTTCCACTTCCAGCTGACTAAATGCTCCTCTGACATTGGATAGTTTTTTATATAAACTATTATTAGGAATCTGCAAAGTACTTTGCATGCAACAGACACCTAGACTGGCTTTAACAAGATATATACAAAAGAACATTAATTTTAAAAATATGGTACTTTATACCCCTTTAAAAGAGCAAATTTAAGCATATGTTACTACGTGTGTGTGTGTGTGTGTGTGTGTGTGTGTGTGTGTGTGTGTGTGGTGGAGGTTGAAAGGGGGTGCCTCATTCTGGAAATATGGACTGCTGATTAGTTGTAGTTGAGGGAGTTAATGTATTTATTGAAAGAGAGAGAAATGGGAAGGCACTTGGCATGGAATAGAACCTAAGAGAGTATTCTTTAATTCCAAAATCTAGGGCCTGGGGATTAGCCCATAATAATAATAATAGCTGAAAGTACACAGCGCTTACTCTGTGACCAGGAGGGAGCTAAGCTGCTCACACAATTAGCAATTTAATTATCTTGGCAAGCAAGTTAAGGTGGTGTTTTCACTATACATATTTTATAGATAAGGAAACTGAGACTAGAAGAAGTTAAGAAACTTGCTCAACCCCACATAGCAAGTAATAAAGGAGCTATGGTTCAGCCGGTCAGCCCAAGTTGCCATCAGAAACAAAGATGACAGATTCCTCCAGCCACACATCTTTCTGCTTAGTCCTATAAATAAAGGTCAGCAGCATTTCTTATACTTTGCTTCCTTAAAAAATCACACCTTGGGCCTCCCTGGTGGCGCAGCGGGTAAGCGCTGCGCTGTGGAGCTGTCGGCAGCTGCGACGCGAGTTCGACACCCGGCCGGGGAGAATCCCACAAGGCGCGGCAGACCTCTCCTGCCTGGCCCGCTGCTCCCCTCAGCAGTGTATTTCTGATCTGCCTGTTCTGTTCCCCACTCTGTCTCTGGTGAACCCTCTCGCCGCCCATGCCTCTGGCCTGTGCCCCAGCTTGTATGTATAAATAAAAAAAATAATAAATCTTAAAAAAAAAAAAATCACACCTTATAAGCGGGCCACGCAGTCAGACTCCTCCCCTATATTGCCCACAGTATAAATGTGACAAGGGACAATTCAGGGGCAAGACAACTGATCTGAGAGCTTATACAAACAGGTTTTCTTATCCTGAAATTGCAACTTTGCTGCATTTAACCTGGACTAAATCCCTAAAGCTTGTTATATGCTTTGGAAAACTTCTTTTAGAGACAAGAAGGCTTTGGCCATGGCCAGCCTGGTATGCCAGGCCTGTTACTCAGGAAGAGCTGGTAGAGGAAATAGTGAATCAGGCAGCAAAGAGAAAGAGCAGGTGAATTCCCACTTCAGAATTTCAACTCTGCCTCTAAGATCTGTTAATTGATAAAAAAGAAAATACCAGTTCAAGTGCTTATGACCTGTGGTATATATCCATGAGTTTACACATGTTGTTTCATTCAATCCTCTAAAGTTGAAAATCTAATCCAGTGTTTTCTACTCTTGAGGACTCAACAGTCAAAAAAATCAATTCAGTGGGTTACCCCCAGCATTTTTAAAATGGCATTAAGCAGAAAGCATCAGTGTATACCATAGACAGCAAGACTAAATATTAAGTGACATATATCTGTTATATTTCTGTATGTATGTACTTGGGTATATTGGAAATGAGTATTGTTCTTGCAAAAGGTGTAGTAGAAATGTCTGGGAAAATTGCTGAACAATTTCTGTGGGAGACGGGAAAACTGAGGCTCAAAGAAGTTACAGGATCATTTCAAGTCAAGTCTTACGTGGCAGAGCCAGGACTCAGATGGAGTTTTCTGAGTCGGGATATAATGCTCAAGAATTCTCTTTGCCTGTCAGTGTGAGTGAGTCCTTACCACTGGTCTCACCCACTAGAGCTCTACCCAGAACAAGACCCTAGAGGCCAGCAAGTCGGCTTTCCCTTCCAGTCTAGCTACCGAGTGTAAACAATTGAAAAGAACTGCAATGACAACCTGATCCATCTTTCCTCTGCTCCCTGCTTTCCTGCAATTCCCCAGATGCTTTCAGAGAAAAGCAAAAGCACACATGTTCAAGCCAGGTAAAGGCTCACGAGTGTCCCTCATGTGCGTGACTCATGACATGTGCTGGGCCAGGAGGTAGAGAGCAGTGACCTTGGCTGGCAAAATACTGTCCCCTGCATAAAATTAATGTTGTTAACTTGTCCATTTGTCTGATTTGTAGCTGCACAAGTTCTAAGTATAGGCTTTTTAGAAATACAAATTCCTGGGTCTTGCCCTTGAAAGAAATCACCTTACAGGTCTGGGGAGCCCAGGAATCCATTGTTACACATACTCCGTGAGGTAGATCTAAAGGTTTTTACAGGCTGGAAAACCTCTACCGTCTTTTCAGAAACATTGACTCTGGACCTCAGGTCATGCCCCTCTCCGCCACAGGCAGAATACTTCATCTTTTCCCTCCCCTCCTTTCCATTCCTCGGAGCCCTCGGTCAGCTCTCTGGACCACCACAAAGGCTCTCGTGGAGCTTCAACGACTCTGCGTGGTCACCCCATGGGCACTTCTCCTTTCGCTCAACCTCTGGGCAGAACACCCTTGATTTCCTTTCTACCTCTCTGGTCACCCTTCTGATCTTCTTTGCAAAACCTCCCCCAGCCTTTGAACATTGAGTTGGGGTTCCTCAGGGTTCACTCAGCTCACCTTCCTTCCTGCTCTAGACCCCCCACCCCGCCTACTGAGCAGCACCCCTAAATAACATATCTCAAAGTGTTACTCAACCCACTAATAAGGAACCTACTAAAATGGCAAAGCTAGATCCAAAGAAGATAATAAGAAAAAAAGATTTTAAAAAGACTTTTAAAAAAGAAGTTATAAAAAAGTTAATATACATATGGCCAATGTAAAAAAAAAAAAGAATCCTAATATAAAAATTGATAAATTAGATATCAAGCTGGTTAATGTCCTTCAGATCTCTCTTCTCTACCAAACAAATTATTCATACCTTATCTAACTTTATTGAGCATGTGTCCTAAAGAATAACAAACAAGGGACCTCCCTGGTGGCGCAGCGGTTAAGCACTGTGCTCTGGAGCTGTCGGCAGCGGTGACGCGGGTTTGACGCCTGGCCGAGGAGATTCCCATATGGCGTGGCAGACCTCTCCTGCCCGCCCGCTGCTCCCCTCAGCAGTGTGTTTCCATTGATCTGCCTGTCCTGCTCCTCACTCTGTCTCTGGTGAACCCTCTCGCCACCCCATGCCTCTGGCCTGTGCCCCAGCTTGTATGTATAAATAAATAAATCTTAAAAAAAAAATAACAACAAACAAAATTACATTCCATAGAGCACTGGACAGCTCTTAGGTGGGATTCATAAATAATGCTCTAATAATGTCATTACAAGTTTTAGGATAATTTTTCCTTACACTAAGGCAGATGAGTCTGTATCTATATCTTCAGTAATCTCTACCTGAAATTGAGCCTTCCTTTTATTATGAATACAAGTAACAAATTATAGTGATACTAGAATTAGCAGAGAAATTGTCTATGACTGCTAACAACAAAAAGCACGTTTTCGTTTTTCTTTCTTTCTTTCTTTTTAGCCACCTATTCCTCAGACGTCACGTTTTCTCATCACATTGCAATTGGTATATCATAAAACACTGTTTATGTGCATCACTACTTAAAATTACAGAAATTTGCCAAAGCTGTCACTAGATCTTCTTATATGACAAACTAATAGAGAATGTATATATTACTGTACATATGTATTCATTTGTTATATTTTGATGATAGTATTTCAATATTATTGGTTTCCTTTGTAATCCCACGCATTCTGTTCTATATATTTATGGTATTATTCTCATAGCAATCGAGAATATATAATGTAGAAAGGACAGTCTCTTTAATAAATGGACAGTCATGTGTCAAAAGAATGAAACTGGACCATCATCTTACTCCACACACAAAAATCAACTCAAAATGAATCAAAGACTTAAATCAAAGATCTAAAACCTCCAAACTCCTAAAAGAAAATATACATGGCAAGCTCCTTTACTTTGGACTTAGAGATTATATTTTGCTTGGATTGACACCAAATGCAAATCAACAAAAGTGCAAAAATAAACAAGTAGGATTATAACAAACTAAAAAGTTCATAAGCAGCAAAGGAAATAATCAATGAAATGAAAAGGCAAATTATCGAATGGAAGAAAATATCTGTAAATCATATATTTGATATGGGGTTAGTATCCAAAAAATATATAAAGAATTCATACAATTCAATAGCATAAAAACAAACAATCCAATTAAAAAATGGGCAGAAGATCTGAAAGTTTTTCCAAAGAAGGAGTTCAATATCTCAAATCATCAGGGAAATGCACATCAAAACCACAATGAGATATTGCCTCACGCCTGTCAGAATGGCTATCATCAAAAAAACAGGAAATAACTAAAGTTGGCAAGGACATGGAAAAACACCTTGCGTACTGTTAGTGGAAATGCAAATTGATATAGCCACTATGTAAAACACTACGGAGGTTCCTCGAAATATTAAAACCACATCTACCATGTGATTCAGCAATTTCACCTCTGAGTATTTATCCAAAGAAAATGAAAACACTAACTTGAAAAGATACCTGTGTCCCCATGTTCACTGCAGCATTATTTACAACAGCTAAGTCATGGAAACAGCCTAAGCGATAGATGAATTGGTAAAATGGGGTATACAGCCATGTGTGTCACTTAAGGGCAGGGATACATTCTGTGTGACCTAGGTTGTGTGACCTAGGGATATGGTCTACTACACACCCAGGCAACATGATAAAGCCTTTCAGGACCACTGACATGTATGTGGTCCATCACTGACCAAATCGTCAATCTTAAAATGAATTCTTTTCAGCCATAAAAAGGAAGGAAATCTTGACATTAGCAACAACATGGATGGACTTTGTGGGTATCATGTTAAGTGAAATAAGTCAGACAAAGAAAAACACATACCTTATGATCTCACTTATACGTGGAATCTGGAAGGAAAAAAGCTCACGGATACAGAGAACAAATTGGTGGCTACTGTGGCGGGGGAGGGGAGTAAAAAGGGAGAAGAAGGCTTAAAATACAAACTCCCAGCTATAAAATAAACAAGTCATGGGCACTACAGCTAATCTTGAATTATGTATTTCAAGCTTGCTCATAGTAAATCTTAAAAGTTTTCATCACAAGGAAAAAAATCTGTATGTATGATGATGGCTGTGGTTATCATTACAGAATATATGCAAATATTGAGTTAGGTTGTACAACTAAAAGGTCCTTTATCATCCATTATATGTTAATTATATCTATAGTCTATGGCTATATTCTATGAAAAGGATCCGTAAGTCCTCAGAAAAGCCTTTGCTGACTTTCTGCATTAGGTTAGGGATCCCTGTTATATAGTCTCTTGATAATTTATACTTCTTCTTTCTAGAACTTACTACCTGAATTTGTGCTCTCCTACTACGCTGTGGGAGGAAATGATGGCATCCATCTTATTTATCATTATATCTCAATGCCTAAGTATGATATGTCTGGCTCATAAAAGATTCTCAAGTAGTATCTATTTTAAAAAAAGAGAGAAATCTGTGCAATGAATGCACATCTGTGAGAGGTGAAGAATGGCCACATGCCATTGAAACAAGGGGCATGTAGAATACTCTGCCCAGCAAGACCAGACACCTTGACAGCAAACCTGCTGTTCCTTGGGAGCCTGCCCCATTTGGCCCAACAACAGAGATTTCCAGCAAGGCCACATCTCAGCTCGATGCTAGATCATCTTTATGTTTAAGCCCCAGCTTAGAAACCTCAAATTGGATCTTCATTAACACCTTCCAAAGCAAGAATTAAGGAATATGCTCATGGTTAAAAACATCTGCTCAGGCCAAGGGGTTGGAGGAATGGTAGGACTCTACGCCTGCCCAGAAAACTGTCATAAGTTGGAGACACTGAAGCCAGACACAGGCTCCCCACCAGGCCATCTGGGAACAGAGCACACAGCAAATGGGGATCAGCATGACTAGGAAATGAAAAGACACTAAAAGGCTATTCTAACTCTATACTCCACCGAGTGTTTAAGAGGCCACCACAAACTGCAAAGTAATTATTCAGAAGTAGCTATAAATGGGTGTGCAAAAATAAGCCCAGTTTAGATACAGGAAGTCAGAGAGGAAAAGCAGTCTAGTGCTAGGCAGGGAGAATGATGAGAAAGGTGGAAAAGATGGTCACTAAGTGCCCAGCTAGCTACCCTTCCTCCATTCCCATGCGACAGGGAGCTAAAGAGCAAGTTTCAGGCCACCCCAGCAAAATGGCTGATGTTGCCATTTCACCTTCCAGCAAGGCTGCTTAAACATTCCAGCGAGCCCTTGAGAGCTATTACTGTATTCCCACCCATCTGTCTGTCCCCTCCCCTTCCAGGTCACATCCCCCACTATTATCCAGTGGTTTACCTCTTCCTACCTCCCTGTCCACTACCCATCCCTCTCTAGGGGTTAACAGAGCTCTGCTAACATAGGACTCAAAGCTGCACGTATGTGAAATATGTGAAAATGCTTTGCAAAGTGTAAAGCCGTCTACAAATGTACCTGGTGCTTTATAATTCTTGCCGACATATCAAATGGGTAGCCAGAGGCTCCAGTCAATGCTGCAGAATGGGCCAGGCAGGAGGATCGGATGAGCGCTGCAAGCAGTAAGTGAGCACTACTGCTCCTCCCCCTTCAACTGGGAGACCAGAGGGTGGGAAAGGAGAGGGGAGGTGGGAGGGGGGGTGCAAATAAACCATCAAAGTGAGGGTAATATAAGAGAAAAATAGGTGAGATATAAGACCCCCACAGAACAAAACCACAAAGCTGGGGCAGTCTCTGGGGAGGGAGTGTGGTTGGTACCTCCATTCTCAAGAGAGGATTCACTTTCAGAACAAAGAAGAGAGACTTAGAGCACTTAAATACTAGTCCCTCTGCAGTGCTCACCCCTCCCACCTCAGGAGTCCAGCAGGGAGGGGGCAAAGGAGCATTCCGGGGCCCAGCACGGGAGAATCGCTGCAGCACAGCCCCACTCCCCACCGGCATGTCACAGAGTCTCAGCTCACCCCTTCTCTGGTCCTTCACTGCCTACCACCTCTTAATGGCTTCCCGGGCATCTCTCATTCAACAACTTGAGATGACCACGGTGGCATCCATTTGTCAGATGATTCCATGTGCCAAGCACCGTGCTGGGTGTTTCTTACATTATTTCCCATCCTTTTAACTCTGTGACATGGATATTGTTACCACCAACTATAAACAAGAAAACTAGCAAAACATGTCAGAACAGTAAAAACAAATATTAGACAACTCAAAATGTTAAACATTTTCATAAACCACTAGACATCAACAAACATGAACTTAAGAAGGAGGTGAAAGGAGAAGGGACGGGGACACAAAGGATGGTGGTGGGAGGAAATCGGAAGAAAAAAACCCTATATACAAAGAGAAAAAAAAAGAGGCTATTATGCTCAAAAAGTAAATGAATTAAAAGTAAAGATGGAAAAGCATACATCATAAAAGCACAGTAAAGAAGATTAAAGAAGAGCATGACAACTAAATTCAATGTGTAATCTTTGGAATCTAATCAGAAAAAATGCTCTAAAATATACTATTTGGACAATCGGTGAATTCTGAATATGACATACTGTAATGACATATACAAAAAAAGAAAGAAAGAGAACTGAGGCAGGGCCCAAAGTCACACAGCTCCTGAGTGTCTGGCTGGCTAAAAGCCCACAAGCTTTCCACTACATCACACTTGACATATCTTGTAGATAACAGAGAAGAAAGTAAGAGGAAGAAAGTGTTGTTCTGGGGAAATTAATCCAGTTTCTCCCACTCTAACCCAACCCTACACTGGGGCCTGGCTGACCCTAAGGGCAGCTTTCATCCTCTCTTGCCATTACCTATAGAATCGAGTCTCAAAAGCTTTGCTGAGCATTAAAGGTCCTTTACCATCCACTTTCCCGTCTTATTCCCCCATCTCCAGACTCAAGGTCTTCCTTCATCCAGCCCTATCTATCACCGCTCGCTGCCCATGATTTTTCCTTTGAAAGTTTCCTGAAGGTTTCCTTTCTCTGCCTGCAATACTAATTCCTCCAACTACATAAGGACCAGGGACAAATGCAAGGCAGGCCCTGAACTAGTGCTGGGGACAGGGAGCATCCCTACTGCCACAGAGCACAGAGTCTGTCTTCATGAGGCCGGAGCTGAGGCCCGCCTCTGGTCAGCCAGTGTCCCCCAGCCCAGCCGCTGCACAAATGCACAGCTCTCAGCACTTGCCACTCACACAGCACTCAGCCATTCCTCCAACTTAAGTGCCAGTTCTGTTTTAAAACTTCCTCTCTAACGTGTTTATTTCTGTGGGAAAAGTGCACTCCAAGTTCCAAACAGCATTATAAATGGCAATTAGGTCCCCCAGGCCAGCCCACAAAAGCCTATTAAATATATAATGGTGTAGAACCTAAATACATGTACATTAAAAGTTCTGCAGGAGAGACCAGGCACAAACATCTGCTTCCTCCATCTCCACACACTGTCCCACCAGGTTCTGAGGTCACCATCAGGGGACCTAGCAGTGGCTTGGGAGGGGCAAGCAGCTGAGAGAGGGGTATGGGATGACAGAGATGGAGCAGGCAGAACCCTGATTTATAAATCAGAAGGCCTGTCTCAAATTCCAGCTCTGCCTATACCAAGTAAGTATCCTGGAGCAAGTGGCTTCCTTTGCAAAGCCTCACTTTTTCTTATAGAATGGGAGGGCTAAGTCAGGTCAGTAGTTCTCAGAATTTTGAATCTCACAGATTGGTAGAATATATTTTAAAATATAGATTTTATTAAAATAAATTTTATCAAGGATTTCTTTTTTAATCACGATATACTACCACTACTTTCATTTTTCAAAAGGGCGCTGTGACTTACCCCCATACACCCCCAAATATGGTTATCACCTCAGGAAAATGAACAAGTTTTTAAACTCGCATTGTTTATTTAAACAATAAAAATATTTGGATTAATGAAAATAAAACATTTACCATTGTTTTTATCCAACTTGTCTGTGAACCAGTGACAGCTGCGTCACAGTCCAGCTCGTCTTTGGCCTGATGTTGGAACCACTTGAGCTGGGTGACGTCTAGACTGCATTCCAGTCTGACACTTCTCCACTTGAGGACTGGGTGTGGACTACCTGACAATCAGCATGGATGGCTCTGGGGAAGGGTCAGCTGCAAGGGAGTCTTCCAAGGGGTGGGGACGGGACAACACAGCCTCCCCAGCCGCAGGCCAAGAGCAGAGACACCCAGCCTGAAAATGCTGAACTGACTTGTCCCAAGTGGTGGCTAAGACTCTTTCTACCCAGTATTCTTTTGGAAGGCTAAGAGTCACCAAACAACCTATTTTTAAAGGTTTACTAATTTTTTCTGATCAAAAACTAACATAACTTCATGGAAAAAACTTGGAAGACAGAAAAGCCTAAGCAAAAGTCACCTACCCCTCCACATTCCCAAACAATCAGTGTTGACACTGATGCATTGTAAGTCCTCAAACATATAAGGAGCTGCCTTCAGCCCCTCTCGGTTCAGTTTTGCACTCTGCTTTTCCCCTAATTATCACACTTGACCACTTCTCCATGCCTTAGATATTCTTCATAAGTATCATATCTTAATAATAAACATAGCATTCTAGCAAATGTAAATAGTCTTCAAAAACATCGTTTTCCATGGTATGGACAGCACCAGAAGTCATTTAACCACACAGCTATTTTTGAGCACTGAATCCATTTGCATATTTTTACTATTGTAAACAATGTGGAGGATGTACATCCCTGTCCCACAAATCTCTATAGACCTCTTTGTACTTCTTTATATCCCTAGGGCCACAGCCCAGCACTGTGCACACAACAGCCCTTAGTAAATATTGAGTGAACAAAGAAACTCAATCCACTCCCAGGATCTGGGGGGCCCTTATCAGAGGAACATGAAGTTTAAATTTACAAAAACTCAACCTGGTCTCCAGAAGCCACTCACCACAGATCTTGTGCCTCCACCTCATATCTACTAAGCTAATCTAGTGCTTGGCAGGAGAAAATGTTAATTTTCTTGTCCTTGTTGTGGACTCTCAAATTCTAGTGCTCTCAGCAAACCTATCTGGTTGTCCACACCTCCTGACAAAAAGTACCTACAAACCCAAAGGCCTAGTTGATGACCACATTTCCTCCAGACTATTCAAGCAACCCTTCAGGAAAGCCAGGACAGACCCCCATCTAAATGAGGCTCCCCTTCAGGTTAAGGATCCCAGCACTTAGAGCATTAGCACTGGTTATACTATTTATTTGTTCTCAGGACTGACTTCCCCCAGCCCCCCAACCCAAAGTAATAGGGAAGGGCAGAAACAATGTGTGCTTTATTCTCCACCCAAAATCCAAATCCAATCCAACCCCAAACATTGATAAATAAATGTTTGCTGAATGAAATCCGGTCATATTCCCTAGCCCTTTATTTTCACAGGAGGAAAGTAAAAGGGGAGAAGGGAAGCTGGGCCTTCCTAAAACAACCCAAGTGCCCTATGTGATAGAGGCAGTGCTGGAGATGGCCCCCCTCTGCACAGTCCTGGCCTAGAGCCCAGCCAGATCAACTGGCTCCAGGGAAAATGATCAGAATTAGGGGTACAGGGAGCTTCTTTCCCCATTCACTTCCAGATAACCAGAAAATAAGAGGCTGCTGGTCACTGATGCTCCCAAAGGGCAGAGTATTTGGTACTGGGAGTTGGAAGCAACTCAACCTGCATTCAACTTCCCACTTGGCCCACTCCTTGCCACACCCAAAAGAAAAATACTGAAGAATCTGGGTTGAAGAGAGTGTCAGCAACAGGAAATTCCCTGGAACTTCAAGAAAAAAAAGGAATCAAGATGGTCCTAAGATAAGGAAGACCAAAGTTTTGAGAGAAATGTGGAAGGTCATAAAATATCATCACACACCCAAAAGTAACCTCCAAGCCAGACCTGAGGTGCATTGGGAGTGTGGGGGGTGATACTCTGAGCTGCTTGGACACACCCATTCTTACCTCTCCCAGGCATGCCCTGCTGTGCCTTACCCTCTCCCCACAAGTCTAGCACTCTCCTCGCCCACCCCTCCTAGCACGCTGGCCCACCACTCTTCCACTCTTAGTATTTTACAGCTTACACAGCGTTTTCCTCCAATTTCTCATCTGGCTCTGGTGACAACCTTGCGAAGGGGGTATCCTTCCCCCGTCCCTATTTCATGCATGGATGAGATTGAGTCAGATACATTAAATGAAACGCAGCGTCACACCGCCTAAGTGGTGGATATTGGAGTCAGCCTCAGTTGAGTGCAGGAGCAGAACTCCTAGGTGATGACCCCACCCAGCCCTCCTAGCGTGCCTGCGGGCTGGGGCCCAACTGGTAACCCGCAGTTTCCCAACAGCTCAGGGTCGACACCAAGAACAAGGTGGTCCTTAAGAAAGATTTCTGGTAACGCAGGTGGAGAGCACTCCCCAGCCCTCACTCAAACAGGTGCAGGGCCCAGAGTCAGGGGCTGGAGGCACCTCCAAATTCACCGGTGTCCCGCCTTAGCAGGCGGCCACCCCCTGACCCGCGCCCCCGCAAAGTTGTGCCAGTGGCGCAAGTACCCTGCGAGAGATCGCCCGGCAACCCGGCTCCCTCCGGTCCCGGAGCGTTCTGCGAGGCGGGAACAAGGGGCACCCGCTGCCTCCCCCGCAGCACCGAGTACCAGCCTGCCCCGCAAGCACGTTCCCACCCCCGTGCTGGGGGGCATGTCCCCTCACGCTGGAAGAGGGCCGGCAGCAGGGAGCACAGAATCGCACACTGGGAGCACGTGCCGGCCCCGGACAGGACGCCCCCCCACCCAACCTCCTATAGCCTCACCCAGATGCCCAGCAACAGCAGCAGCCACGCCCGCCCGGCTCGCGCCATCCCCGCCGCCGCTGCGCACGGCCGGCTTCGGTCTCCACTCCGGCTCCCGCGCCCGCCCGCCCAGTCGGGTCCAACCGCCGCGGCCACTTCCCAGCCACTCCCCGCCTCCGAGTTCCCGGTGCCACGTCTGCCAAACATGCGCACCAGGCTGGAAGAGGCAGTTGGGGCGAAGTGCTTTCTGGGAATTGTAGTTTGCAGAAGGCTGTGCTTGATGGCCCACTGGTGTGACCTTTGCCCCAAAACCGTGTGGGAGCTTGAGTGAAATGTAAAAAGGCAAGGTCAGGGGGAAAAGCGAAGGCAGTTAATTTGGGATGCTAACTCTGTGTCTGGAGCTTTAGGAACAGTGTCTCATTCAGCAAATAGAGGTAAAATTTTAGTTTCCTACTTTTTTAAAGTGATTTGACCCAGATCACACAGTTTGCACAGATGGCACAGACCAGGGCTGCTTGTGGTAGAGGGCAATTGGAAAACCCTTCAGCCCCATCTTCCCTTTTTCTATTCAGCAAAACTACTGAGTTTTGGTGGTTCCTCAAGTTAAACATAGATTACGGTACATGATCCAGAACTGCACTGCTAGGGTATGCACTCAGAATTGGAGAAAAAAGGTGTTCAATACTTTCAATACTTGAACACCAGTGTTCATAGCAGCACTACTCACAATAGTCATAAGATGGAAAAAACCCACATGCCCTTTGAGAGAAAATATGGCATATACATGCCATGGGATATTATTCATTCCTAAAAAGAAGTGAACTATCTATCCATGCTACCATATGGATGAGCCTCAAAAATATTATGCTAGACAAAAGGACTCAAACACAAAAATCATATATTATACGACTAAATTTATAAGAAATATCCAGAAATAGGTAAATCTGTGTGAACAGAAAGCAGATTAGTGGTTGCCTGGAGTTGCGGGGAGGAGGGAATGGGGTGTGACTCCTCAACGGGTGATGACTCCTTTGGTTGTGATGAAAATATTTGGAACTAGATATAACTAAAAAATATTTGCAAGACATTTGTGCATATTATCAGTTGTTCATTCAGGAATGTTTATTGAACACCTACTACATCCTGGAGCTCAAGATATGCAGTAGCGAGATGGACATGGAAGTACAGATTCGAGTTGGTAGCTTATAGCTAAAGATCCTTGCTCCGTATGTGGAGGTTCAAAGCTCAAAACTTGGAATCACCTTTGACTCACCCTCAACTCTCAACAGATCCACCCAACACATCATCATATTCTATCAATCTTCTAAAATAAATTTTTCTGCCTCCTCCTACTCTAAATCACTGGCATGTCTCACCTGGGTAAGGGTAAAATCTAAATTGTTAGCCTGGTTCTTTCTCATTATACCCCCTACAATGCATTTGTTAATGTTGGTTGCATTTAGTTGTCACTCCTTTGATACCCTCCAGTGATTTCCCTTTGCTCTTAGAATGAAATTCAAGGAGGGTGTAGAGCAACTGTACTTCATGCATTGCTGATGGGTGTATAAATTGGTTCAACTACTTTGGATATTTTGTACATACAGAATATTTACCAAAAAATGTTCATAATAGATTTGTTCATTTGTTGTAGCTGTGTGAGCTTAATTGTGCAGCTCTTCCCAAGTCCTGTGTTGATATCTAAGCCCCAGGACCTTAGAATGTAACTTTGTTTAAAGGTGAAAGCTTCAAAGTAGTGATTAAGGTTAAATGAGGCCACTGGGATGAGCACTAAACCAATATGAGTGGTGTCCTTATAAAAAGCGGACATTAGGATGCGCAAAGAGAAGGAAAGACTATGTGAAGACAGAGGAGAAGCAGTATCTACAAGCCAAGGGAGAAAGGTTCTCAGAAAACTAACTGATCCAAACATCTAGCCTCCAGAATCTAAGAAAGTAAAAAATCTAACTAAGAAAGTAAATTTTTGTTGTTTAAGCCCCCTTCCCAGGCTGAGGTACTTTGTTATAGTAACCCTAACAAACTTAATACAGTAGCCCAAACTGGAAACAATCCAAACATCCTTGAAAAGAAAAGTGAATAAACAAATGATAGCATATTATGCATTAAAAATAAACAAACGGCAGGTTTACAGCAACACACAATGAATGAATCGCAAGACCATAATGTTGAGCAAACATACCCAGACACAAAAAAGTACATACTATATGAATCCATTATCTGAAGTCCAAGAAAAAGCAAATTTGATTGATTTATTATTCTTCTTGTAGAAGAAAACTAAGGGTTATCACAGAGGGAATGTCTGGGTTCTAGAAATGTTCTACATCTTTACTAAATGATGGTTACATGACAGTCTGCTTATGTAAAAATTAATTTATTCATTGAACTGACTTTATTGACCCGTGTGCTAAGATTTGTACACTTTTCTGTATGTAAACATGTCTCAATTGTTTTAAAGTCCAAAAAATGAGGGATAGGATGAATCAGCTCATCTTCAGGATGCCTTGTAACTCTTGTATCTCCTGAGTGCAAGACTGGCTAAAAGCTCCTGAGTTCTGAGGAAGGGTGAACTCTGAAGAAATGTAACTGCCAAAAGGGGAAAGAATCCAGGAAAGGAAGGAAGGAAGGAAGTCATGTGTCCCTGAGCCAGAGAACCAGAGGACAAGGGACTGAGAGGGGGAAAAATAAAAATTGCCAAGAAAACAGGCCATTTCCTTCTGCAATTGAAACTAGCTAAATGAGATTTATGGCCCTTCTGGGAATGTTTAACAATTCTAAGCTTCACTCTCCTTGAAATATTAGGAGACTAGCACAGGGCAAGGGCTGTCCCTCCTCCATTACAGCCCTCAATGGGAACTATCCATTTTCCAGCAGCAGGCCCGCAGGCCAGGCCAACAAAACTTCTGGTCCTGTGGCTTATTGTGAATTGTGATGCCACCTTATATTTGTATAGTCAGTTCCTCTCCAGCTGAAAGGAGGACTCACATAAGGACCGTTTTCTGACATTAAAACAAGGATGAAAATTGGCCCAGAATAAAAAAAGGAGGAATGTTGAGCCAAAGGAACCACACCTAAAAGAACATATTCTATAAGATTCCATTCATCTAAGGGCAAAACTAACCTTTTTTTTTTTTTAAGGTTTATTTATTTTTGCATAGAAGAACTGGAGTATAGGCAGAGGTGTGGGAGGTGAGTGGTTGAGACAGGAGCGGTCTGGTGTACCATATGTGGGTTAGCTCCCTGACCGGGGATGGGGTGGAACTCAGGCCTGATAGCACTGAGACTTACCCCCAAGCTACCAGGGAGGCCCAAAAAGTAACATCTTTTGTTAAAAGTCTGAGTAATGATTACCTTTGACGGTAGGCATTGGAAGGGATCTCTTGGGATCTTCCCATCTGAGTACAGGATACTTGGGTGTGTTCATTTTGTGAAAATTCATCCCACACAAGCATAGATTATATTGTAGATATGATATATTTCAAAAAGTAGTTTACAATGAAAAAAGAATGAGATAGAGGAAAAGATAAGTCAACTCCGAATAGGGAAGGGGACAGGAATTCCAAGAAGGAGACAGCTGGGAAATCATTCAGTGATCCCCGCTCCTGGATGAGCAGCTAGGCTGGCCAAGAGGGGTGAACCCTGCAGCTTCAGAGCCCAGAACATCCCAGGCTGCTCACCAGCCTTGCTAGGGGCTCAGCTGGCTGTTGCTCCACTGCACTCCTTTGCTTGGCTGATACCAACCCAGCTTTATTTCCCTCCGCCAAAGGTCTCTTTGACCCTTCTCACTCTCCTGACCCACACCCCCACCAATCTGGGCCAAACGTCCCTTCTCTGTGCTCCCATACTTTCTCATGTGGAGCATGGTCCATGGACACATCACAGATACAGAAAGTTGAACCGTGGTTTCCAGGGGCTGGCAGGGAAGGAAATGAGGAGTTATTGTTTAATGGGTACAGTGTTTCAGTCCTGTGAGAGGAAGAGTTATAGTTGTGCAGCAATATGAATGCACTTGACCTAGGTGATGGACACTTACAAATGGTTAAGGTGGTACATTTTATGTCTATTTTACCTCAATTTAAAAAAATAGGAAAATTTCAAAATAAAATTTTAAAGAGACAGAAGATAAACACATGCAATTTGCACGACATGGATGGAATTAGAGGGGATCATACTCAGTGAAATAAGCCAGAAAGGAAAAGAAAAATATCGAATGGTTTCACTTATAACAGGACTATAGGGAAACCAAATAGGAAAGAGACATTCAGCGGGTGGGGACGGGGTGGGGAGGGGGTGAGGGGGGAGGGGAGGATAAGGGCACAAAATGGAATAGAAAAGAACACAAGGGACCATGGAGATGGATCACGGGTGAATTGGTGGTGGGCTACCCAAGGGGAATACAAACTGTAAAAGATATAAATAAAATAAAAATATATATTATTAAAAAAAATAGTACATGTAATGTATATTTCACCACCATTTAAATAAAAAAGAAAGGCATGGATTGAATCCTGTCTCTGATGCTTAGTAGCTGTGTGACCTGAGGGGAGTTCAGATCCTCTTCTGTGAAACAAGATAATAACAGTAGTTTCTTGGCAGAAATATATTGAGGATTAAATGAGATCGTATATACAAAATGCCTAACTAGCATTTGTACTGGATCAATATGTATCTCTTTGGTAGTCTTCTTCACAATCTATTGTAATTTCCTATATCCAGTTTCTCAACCACCCTATGCCCCATACGCAACACACACACACACACACACACACACACATACACACACACACACACACACACACACACACACGATGTGAACTCTTGAGGACAAAGACTTCCAGTTTACCTTGTTTAATCCTTGTATTTCCCAGTGTACAAAACAGACTTGGCACATAATAGATTATTGAATGTTTGAAATGAACTTTAACAAGAGGTTTTGACAGTGCAGTAAAGGAAACCTTCCCAACATTAATATGGACAAGCAGAACAAGCTGATCAATTTTACATTTTGAAAAAGAATCCTCATAGGTAGAGTGTGTCCTTCCAGAAACATGGGTATGCGAGAGACAACTTCAGAGTGTCTCTATTAACTCCTTGTTTCTCTGGCAAGCCTGGAAAGAGCATAGTTATTGAATAATAATTAGTAACTCATTATTGGACATTGATTGGACATTTATCATAGACTCATTTGTAAGTCCTTTCTTTGACATTTCATTAAAAAGCCCTGTTCTCAAGTTAGTAAGAGCACTTTCTGTTCCTTCTTTCCAGTCTTGATCCTTATCTCTTCTGACAGTGGAAAGGACCCAGCCTCTCTTTGACTGGCCTGTCCTGGATTCAGCTGGTGGGCTACTTAAACCTGTAGCCACTCAAGTCCACCCTTGGCTCTTCCTTCAGTTAGAGCAATTGTCCTCACGTGACTGGCTCCCAATCCCCTTGCACTCTACCCTGTCGTTTCTCCCAGGCCTCTTGGATTGCTCACCGTGGGGGAAGCCAGTTTTCACAAGTAGGCACTAAGGCAGCATACAGAGACCCAGATTCAAGGGAATAAAAACCTTCACCAATGCCAGGCAAGTGTTGAGATTTCCTTCAACACTCCAGTGAGAGGACCATCTTAGGACAAGCTTCTTCAAGTCCGGTCAAACTTCAGCTGACCAATGCCCCACCTGACATTTTGACTACAACCTAGTGAGACAGCGTGGACCAGAACCACCCAGCTAAGCTCTTCCCGAATGTCTGACGCATGGAAACTATGAGATCATAAATTTGTGATGTTTATACCTCTAACTTGGGAGGTAAAGTGCGTTGTGTAGCATAGATAGCTACTACACTTCTGGATTCTAGGAGGCACCAATAATTCTTCCAGCATACTCTTCTTCCTGTTAGGTAGTCAGAACCAGTTTCTGCTGTTTATAACCAAGAGCACTGACTGGTACTGCTTCTTCACATTTTCTCGCTCTATTCCCAGTTCACATTCCCAGTGTTGCTCAGTTCCTGCCCCTTTTCCAGGCAGGGTGGTTCAGGATTCTCGTCATCTCACCAGCATATCTAGGTTGTCCTAGAGGCTTCACCTTTCTCGCTTAAGTGCGCTGACCAGGTTATCTTCCTAGTTGTAAAATCCTCAGCACTTCCTGAGAAGGCAGAAGCGGCTGCAGATGCTGTGGTATTAAACTGCTTACAGCCTCTCTCTCCCCAAACCTTGACATCTGTCTCCTACCTTCATCATCATCTCCCTTGGAAGTTGCTTTCTAGGCAAATTGTTGCCTTATCTCATACCCCGAGAACTACCCATTTGTGGCCTGTCTGCACTTTTGAATACCATTCACCCCAATTCCTTCAAGAAATTGTCTCCTTCTTCCTCTAACGCCTCAGCATTGCACATGCTGTGTTTCTATCTTGTCTCTCAACTGCTCTTCCTCTCTTATTCTTTCTCTCACCTCCTAAGTCAGGCCCCTCCTGCCTTTTCTTCCTCTGTGCTCTCCTACAGCTGCCTTGGCTTCTCTGCTAGCTCCAGCTCACCGTCGAGGGTGACCCCCAGTCTCTGCTTCTACATTCACCTCCTCTCCCGAATGCCAAACCACATTTCTTTCTGTGCAGTTACTCTAATTAGTTCTGCCACTGGTACCTCAGCTCAATCCTTCTTGAATCATCTTCTCTCCTGCTTTCCCTTCTTCTATCAATGATACCACCCTGACTTCTCAAATTAGGTTTCAAAATAGGTTCAAATTCTCTGTCTTTCTTCTGTGACATACTTGCCTTTACTTCTGAGTCTCCTCAGTGGCTGAATCCTGTCACATTCTCCCCCTGGGTCTCCCCCACATCCCCCTCTGGTTACTCAGGTCCTGCTCCCCTCTCCTACCTTGGTGGGTCTCCTCTGTCATGACCCCTGCTTCCCATTCATGGTTTCCCAACTAATCTCTCCTACACACAGGCTCCAGAGCAATATTCTTAAGGAACAGCCTCCATCCTATTTATTACTTTGGTTAAAAACCTTCTATTACATTCAACAGGATTGAGTTCCTACTGCCTGTGTATTATTTATGATTCTTTGCATGCAACCTACTGAAACCAATTCATGCCAGTTTAAACTGAAAAAAAAAGAGGCGATTACATACACCCAGGGAGGTCTCATAGAACCAAGGGCAGGAATACAACCAAACGTCAGAACTAGAAACCTCAGGCGTCCAAGGTATTCTCTCTCATCCACTCTCTGCCTTTCTCAGCATCTACTTCCCCCTCTCCCCTGCAGACCCCAACTCACTCTCATTCTCAGCCTCTTGCAGAAGATTGCTGCCTCACAGAAACCAAGGTTTATTTTTATCCCTGCCACTCAAGAGACCACTCCCCAATGGAAATGGAGTCTTTCAGTCCTGACTTGCAATTTGCAGGTGTGCTAGTTAATAATCTTGCAAAAGATGGAAACCCAACATAACTAGCTTGAACAAACATGTTATTTATAGCCTCTGATAAACAAGTTTTAAAAAGGCCGGCACTGAGGCTAGGCCTCGAGGACAGAGGGTAATGGGCTGGATGTCATTTATCTCCATTCCTCATTTTTGCCTGTCAGTGTCCTTTCCTTAATCCACAGAGTATGCCTGCTCCTTCCACATGTTAAAATGGCACTGATGGCACCTGATAAATCTAGCTCCTGCGAAGGTTGATTCTTTTCTGCTAATTTCAATTTTAAAAAATTCTTAGTGCACTTTAATTGATCTTATTGATTCAGGTTGGAGCATGTCTCCCTGCTGGGCAGGGTGGGAGGTGGACTAGACAAGGTAGTGGACAGAACATAGACTTTGGTGTCAGACTGTCTGGGCTTAAGGACTGGTGCTTGACCTATTAGCTGTGTGATACTTGGTCTCTCTTAACCTCTCTATGCCTCAGTTTCCTTGTCTGTAAAATACAGATAACAATAGTACCCATCTCATAGATTGTTATTAAAATTAAATTTAGGGCTTAGGCCAATGCTTACCATACAGTAAAGCTCTGCTGGTGTTAAAGATGATGATGATCATTATAAGTGAGGAGAGGAGAGGATGTTCTTCTGGAACCATGTGTTTGGGAGGACAGAGGAAGTTCACCAGATGAACTTTCTGCCATAACTAAGTACCACAAGCAGGGTGACTTAGAACAGAAAACTATTGTCCTTAGTTTTGCAGTGCAGAAGTCTGAAGTCGATATATCTGCAGACTGGTTCTTTCCAAGGTTCTTTGAGGAAAAATCTGCTCCGTGCCTTTCCCCTAGCTTTTGGTAGCTCCAGGCAGTCCTTGGCTTAGACCTGTAGATTCTCCCCCTGTCATCACATCAACTTTGCTTTGTATTACGCTATCTATCTATCTATCTATCTATCTATCTATCTATCTATCTATCTCTATTTATAAAAACACCAGTCCTCTTAAATTAGAGCCCACCCTACTAGCCTGATCTTAATTTGGTCATTTACATGGACTGTTACCAAATAAGGTCACATTCTTGAGTGCTGTGAGTTAGGACTTCAATGTTACAAATAACATGAAGGAGGTCACAGTTCAACTCACATCAAAGGATGAGTAGTAATGGCCAGGCCAACACAGATCTCCACTCTATTTCTAACTCCCAGAACTAAATATTCTGATTAGTCCAGCATGGGTCTGTTGCTCAGCCTTAGTACCTGTCAACAGTGGTTGGAATGGGCAGCCGGGCAGGGAAGCAAGTGTGCAAAATAACTGCTGGAGACAGTGGCATGTCTCAGAGAAAGGCCTGGGATGTTGGCTCACCTGCTGGGCAAATATCCCCAGTATTGATGGCTCCAAATTGCCAATATACAGAGTGCCAGTCACTCACCAGGAAGTTTGTGGAGATATGTAAGACATTGTCCCCCACAAGGGGACACACAAGTGCCACAAGCACTCAAGTGGCAGAGCTGATGCCATAGAATAAGTGTTCCAGTGGAAGCACAGACAGCACAATGGGAGAATGAGAAAAGACAGAGAAGTTGCACCAATGAGTAGGGGGAGAGGAGGAATGATAGTTGAGTTACTCTTAGAGAGGAAAGGAGAATGTGGATGAGAAAGATGTAAAGTGAGAGGGGAAGAAATGGGTCAGGGAATAGTGAGAAAAAGGTCTACTGTGTCCAGGTAGTCAAGTGAAAATTTTTCCCATTCAGCGGAAAGTAACTGGGGTCCCCACACCATTTTATGCACAATTCCTGCCTCTTTACCACCCCCCATGCATCACCATCAGGCCCATTTTACAGGGGCGCTTCAGCGAGGGGCCCAAGTTTACACAGCAGGGAGACAGATGGTAGAACCCAGGGGGCTTAGGTCACCTCTTTTATGAAGGATTAGGTTGGAAAGTCGGTTAAGTGTGGAACATGGCTGGCTTCCCCAAGGAATCTGGAACTTGTTCTAGAAGTACCAAGAAGCCAGAGAGGAACCGTAGGCAGAGGAGGGTCCAACTGGGCCTCTATTGCAGGATGACAGCTCTGGTGGCAGTGTGGAGGGTGCTGTGGCGCAGGAGAGATTCCAGGGGAGTGAACCTGTGAGCTTCCACCACAAGGGGAAGGAAAATAATTAGCTAGTGATCCTTCTATGTAAGATAGTGTCGGGAGCCCCAGAAACTATTTGCTAGCTCATCCTTTTTAATTTAATTGTTATTGAAGCATAACCTACATACAATAAAATGCACAAATTATAAGTGTGGCTTGGTGGATTTTTCACTAGATAAAC
Source organism: Scalopus aquaticus (assembly GCA_004024925.1). Taxonomy (NCBI): domain Eukaryota; kingdom Metazoa; phylum Chordata; class Mammalia; order Eulipotyphla; family Talpidae; genus Scalopus; species Scalopus aquaticus. The sequence goes on along the minus strand of PVIJ01002146.1, from coordinate 145,017 downwards.
ACACCTTGCAGGTTCATTTTTTTATGTAACAAACTTCCCTATCAAACCCCCCTCTGAAATCACCTCTCTAGCTTTGTGCTTGACTATGGTTCAATAGCATCTCAGAGAAACGCTGTGTCCTTAGAAAGTGGGATGGGTAGTGGCAGAGCCAGCTGACCCCAAGTCACCTTGCCCAGCTCATCTTGGCTTCCTCTTCCTCTAAGTGTGATTTCAGGCAAGTTCTCTTGTTCCTGTAGGACTCAAGAGTTGCCATCTCTAAACTGGAGTCACTAGTGGTTATTAACTTCTCTTTCACAAGCTCAATAATAAATAAATAATTGGAAGACATTTCTACAATTAATAAATTATATATTATTATAAATATATTGAATTCACCTAATAATACTGTGTATTATATAATAAGTAAATTAATAAAATGGAAAAATACTGGATTTCACCGTCTTTGATGGTGCATACTTCATTGACTTTGATACACATTTATGGGGAGTTTTATGCCACCTTCAGGCAAAGCGCTGCAGGGAAAGAAAGATGACTCTCACCACATTCCAAGCAACCAGATTTAGTGGGGAGAAGTGAAGAGGATGAGGGGTAGAAGCCAGGTACACAGATGACCTTTAAAAGATTCTCCCTGAGGCTGTGGAATTTTATAGGACTCTGGTGGAGTTTGAGATTCTCTCTTTCTCTCCCACCCCACTACCCCCAGTCACTGTCTCTCCCTCTGAAAGGCAGTTCTAGGCCCAGACTTACATTGTGATTGGTGGCTAAGCCTTTATTTACTGCCAGAGCCTGACTCGCTTGGGCTGGGAGCCAGGTCTGACTGCTCATAGCCTCACGACTAAGCATGCAGTTTTGGTAATTGCTTTTCCACTGTTCTCCTCACACGCTTCCAGCCAGGTCACCCTCAAGCTGCCCCTCTCCTCTGTTCAACCCACACCCTAGGAGGCAGAAGGGCTACAGGAGAGTCCAGAGGAAGCCCTGGTTGCCTCTTAGGCTTTAAATGTGCTTCTGACCTCCCGGAAGATAAGGCCACCTGCTCTCTCCTCTGGGGTTTGGGTTAAACACCCTTGAATGCCCACCCAGGGCTACAGTGGTAATGGGGGTGGGGGGCAGGAAAAGCTGTGGTAAATGGAAAGCAGTGTTTCCTGGGACATCAGAAGTCTGTTCCTCTGGGGTTTATTTCTGAAGTCTGAAGCTGTAAAAAGGATGCTGGGGTCAGACTCTGGAATCCAGAGCCCTAGACTCTAGTTTGTTTCTTACCTGTCCTTATACTTTTGTTATTTATTTCCTTCTTTGAGCTTCAATTTATTTGTCTATAAAATAGGAGTACAATTAACCCAACTCATCTTAAAAAAGATAGTGAGAGCACTTTTAGAACTGTAATGTGCAATGAGGAATGCTTGAGATATTCTTACTATTGTTACTCCGATATACATTGGGGTGCCTGACTGTGGGTTCTCACCCGTGCGCTTAAAAAGGACTTATAATACGAACGATTGCAGGCACTCACAAAAAGGTTAATAAAAGGGTTTATTTACAAAAGGAAGGGAAATAAAAAAAATAACTCGGGGACAAAAGAGAAAGTGAGGGAGAAAGATAAATCTCCAAATACGTCCTACCAGATTTGAAGAGCTGGAAACCCCAATGGCACGCTGTAGCCCAGCGAGAAGCAAGAGCCCCCCAAGGTCAAAAGCCCTCGTTATATAGCCAACATGTCTGCTTAACTCCACCCCTCAGTTTCCGGTAATCCTCTCTTCTGGATGATGATGGAATTCTGGGATTCGTAGCCCTAGGGGTCTTGGATCTCTGTGGCTTGAGGTGGGGGGGGTCCATAAACCTTCCTGTAGAGTTTGTTACAGACGTCCTTTTTCCCCCCCAACACTATTATCTCTCTTCCTGGCCCCCTGCTATTAGAAAATCTTATAATATTCCTGTAAAATTAAAAATAATACATGTTTGAAACACACAATACAAGCAATATGAGAAGGGCTTGAAGTAAACAGTTCAACTCCCTTTCATTCTCCCCACTTCCGTGTATCCTAACACCACAGTGCAGATTTATTTTTCCTGTATCTTTTCAGACACCTTCTGTGCACATGCAAGTGAATATGCATGCAGTTGGTTCTTTTTGATCCCCAAATCAGAATATTCTGTATACCTCTTCTGTGCATGACTTTTTTCATTCAGTATTTTGAAGAATTTTTCATTTTAGCACAAACAAACTGAATGTGGCAGGTACTTCCGGCCTCAGGATGGGAGGAACAGTGGGAATTTGGTCGGTACCCAATGGGTTAAGGTCTTTCTAGGGCACAGGAAGCAGAGAAGGAAATAGATCTAGGGACATCACCCAGAGTCTTTGCTTTTGTTGATCAGACTGGGAAACTCACTGACCCACTAGAACCACATGAGGTACTTGCACAGACTTAGAGCTAGACCACATTTCAGGTCAATTAAACCAGAATCTCTGGAGTCCAGCCCAGGGCATCATCAGTCTGATAAGCATTTCAGGTAATTCTACTGCATAGCCATAAGAACTACAGAAGTCTGGAGATAAAAGTGGCACGACAAGCCTCAGGGTCTTTATTGTCTTCTTCCCTTTGAACCCTATGGATGAGATAAGATTATCCCACAGCATACAACTCAGAATGTGTTTACCCAGCATGCATATATGATGTGTACATGAAACAATTTTTATTTAATTCCTTGCTAAGTTTTCATTTGGTCACCTTTCTGACTCTTACTCAAAATTGTTTATGTAAATTGGTAAGAAGATTTTTGCAGGCAATTTAGCAATATGCATCAGGAGCCATAAAACTGTTCAGAATCACTGACCTAGTTATTTCACTGTTGAAACTTATCCTGAAGAAATAGCATAAATATGGGGGCAAAGCTATCTGTATAAGATGTTCATTGCAGCAGTATTTAGTTTAATGGAAAACTGGAGAAACCTAAATGCCCAATGATACAGGAATGGGTAAGAAAACTGTCGTACATCTATTTGGTAGGATATTCACTAATCATTAAAATTATGGTTATGAAAACAAAGCAGTAACATGGAAAATGCTTGTGCCATAAAGTTAAATGGACACAGGACTACCAGGTGCAGATCCATAGTAATCACAACTGCAGAGAGGAAACTAAATGTAGATGAAAACATTAGAAAGGAAAAGAAAAAATACTAACATAGATTGGGTTACGATGAGGGGACTAATTTTTTCTTTTCCCTACTTTCCAAGTTTTTGTGGTACGATTCTGTAACCAGGCTGAGTCCAAAGTCAGGTAAACATGGTGCCCCCTGGAGGGGTTTGCTGATAAGAATGAATAGCCCCAGGGAAAATGCTAAGTTTGCGATTTGAGGGTGGAGATTCTGATGAGAAATAAAAGGAACTGAAGGAGAAGGGGAATTCAGTCGCCATGATGAAGGAAAAGAAGAATAAGTCACCATGCTTAAGGAATAGAGGAAGCAATCGCCATGATGTTGGAAAAGAAGCGGCAGAAATGTAGCCGCCAAGATTGAGAGTTTGGAAATCAGATGCCAGAAGTTTTTGAGCCACCGGGATATAGATTGAGTGTTTTGGGAATCTACAGTGACTTTGGGGCCAGTGACTTTGGAGGCTTTGCAAGTAGCCGAGCGACGGAAACTGCTCCCAGTTTTGTCTTTACTGCAGCCGAAGGAAGAAGGCAGAGGCCTGAAGCAGGCGCTTTCCTAAAATGCATGAGTGCAGTCTGATGGGCTATCTGGCCCCTGTAGTTGCTGTTTACAGTGTTATTGGCCTGGTGCTGTGCTGGGGCACCATGGCAGTTCCAGGAGCAGTTGTGTTTTGTGTCATCCTCGTGAGTTGAAACCTGGTCTACAGTCTGATTGCTGTTGTCTGTAGAAGCAGGAAGATGCCATTTAGGAAACGTGGCCTATTGTTTGGAAGAGGAGCTCCACCTCAGCAGTGGAGGGATGACGCCACCTTTGTTACTTTTCTGGGACTTAAAGGACTGAACATTGCTTTAAGTAAGGTAAACGGCCATTTGTTGACTTTAGTAATTCTTTGCTTGTCCCTGTTTTTTAAATAAATCCCATTGTTATTGTTTCCTAAGCCTGAATAGTCTTGCAAATGTGAGTGCGGGTACAGAACCAAATAGTGACCAGTAAGCAATTTGGGCACTGCCTCTGGCAATTTTGAAGTCCCATTTGCAATGGAAACAAATGGCAAGAAAATTCTGCCTTATGTGTTTTTTCACTTGTCCATCTGAGGTTGGGAGCGGCCCGAATTTAAGCTTGCTACATACCAGGCTGAGACCACTCAACCACACACAGTGCCCCAGGCTTTGTCCAGCACATCACCTAACACAAAAGACCTGATGATAATAGATAGAAGTCAGAGGACCTGGTTTTTAGCTTCTGCCCCAATTTCACATCATGACCTTGAGCAAATCATTCCTCCTTTCTGAACCTCAGTTTCCCTATCTGTGAAACAATGGGTGCAACTAGGAAGAGGTTCAAGCTGAAATGTGGTGATCATGATAGTGATGAAGATGAAGAAGATGCTAATGAACCCCAGGTGCATTCAGATGCATTAAATGGGAGACAAGAGGCAGAAGCACCTCTGAAACATTTGTGACCAGGCAGCTATCTCTGCTCCTGTTTCTGTGTTCAGAAACATTGCCCCTCCACCCTGCATTGAAACCTCAAAAGCATGACTGAATAAATATCAGGCAAACCACACACCTCTGTTCAACATTTGGTAATTTCTCTCCACATCATTCACATGCAGTTCTGAGGGCTGATAAATTTAAGAGTCTCTGGAATATGCAGCAGAACGCGTGGAGCCAAACAGGAAGCTCTCCTCCACCCCACCCCTGACTTTTCATTTTGATAAAGTGATTTTCCTCAAGAGGCAGAGAACAGGGAGCCATAAATCAGTGACAATACAGCTCCTTGGGGTCTGTGCAGCCCTGTGCTTGGGAGAGAAGGCTCTCTTACAAGTGTAGATGCACCAGCCTGAGGCTACAGAATAACAGGGAGAAAGGTCTGGGGTTGTTAAGAGCAGAATCATTTGATGGGAAGGGAAATTGAAACCCCAGGATTTAAAGAGAGCAATAAAGGTGATGATGGGAAGCATGAGGCCCAGTGTGCAGTGACATCCCACTCCTCTGGCAGGAGGGATATACTGTTGGGATTAGTACATTTTCCACATGATTGAAATTTAACTGTTGAAGGAAAGGGCTTGACCTTTAACCCCAATAAACTGCTGCTTGACCTTCTTGAGTATCTAAATGGGGCATAATTTAGCTTTTTCCCCTAATAAACAAGGGTATAGAACCAAGAGTTTTAGATTTACTTGTGTGATTATTCATAAAATGCTTGTATTCCCCACGGGGTTGTAAGTTCCATGAGGAGGGCACTGTCCACCCAGCGTCTAGACCAGGCCTGGCACAGAACAGGCAGTTAGGACATTTTTATTGAGTGGGTATGTAAGATCCCCCTGTCGTATTGATAGAGGAAAAATGAGGCCTTTCAAAACTGCCAAAGGCAGTGCCCAAATTGCTTACCGGTTACTATATTGGTTCTGCACCCACGCGCACATTTGCAAGACTACTCAGGCTTAGGGAACAACAACATTGGGATTTATTTGACAAACAAGGAAAAGCAAAGAATTACTGAAGTCAACATATGGCCGTTTACCTTACTTGAAGCAATGTCCAGTCCTTTAAGTCCCAGAAAAGTAACAAAGGTGGCGTCTTCCCTCCACTGCTGAGGTGGAGCTCCTCTTCCAAACAATAGGCCATGTTTCCAAAATGGCGTCTTCCTTCCTCTGCAGACATGCAACAGCCAGAGTGTAGGCCAGTTTCCAACTCACAAGGACGACACAAGACGCAACTGGTAATGCTCCCAAAACTGCCGTGATGCTCCAGCACAGCATCAGGCCAGCAAAACTGCAAATAGCAACTACAGCGGCCAGATGGCCCATCAGACTGCACTCACGCATTTTAGGAAGGCTCCCGCTTCAGGCCTCTGCCTTCTTCCTTCGGCCAGTTTCCGTCGCTCGGCTACTTACAAAGCCTCCAAAGTCACTGGTCCCAAAGTCATTAAAGATTCCAAAAACGCTCAATCTGAAACTCTATATCCCGGCGGCTCAAAAACTTCTGACGTCTGATTTCCAAACTCTCAATCTTGGCGGCTACATTTTCTGCCGCTGATTCCTCTATCCCTACATCATGACGATTCTTCTTCCCCTTCCCCTTCAGTCCCTTTTATTTCTCATCAGACTCTCCACCCCAAACTGCAAACTTAGCATTTTCCCTGGGGCTATTCATTCTCTTCAGCAAACCCCCTCCAGGGGGCACGACCTTTCCTGGACTTTAGACTCAGCTCGGTTACAGTATGACACACTGTGTTATGAAGGACTCCACTGGTGTACACATCAGAAAATGTCTCTCATTAAACTAGGCATAAATGGAAATATATCAATAGGATTTATGGGGTCTCCAATGGTGTCCAAACGTTGGGAATTGACTAGAACTGGGATAGAACCCTGAGGGGACCAAGGAGAAGTTCCTTCTTCTCTCTCTCCTTCCCTCTGTGTCCTTCCTTTTTCTCTATCATTATAGCCCATTTTTTTTTCTGCTGCAGAACAGGGCTACCTTCTTCTAAGCTTATAGATCCTCAATTTTAGTAGTGACACATGTCCTTCTTTCTTGGTTGCTTGAGTTTAAATTTCTTGGATTGGACTCCAGTGACCCAGCTCGACCAATCAATTGTGGCCAATGGGTAAGGGTCATGGTGCTAATAGGATAACAGCTTTGGAAAACTTGTAGGTGAGTGGGGGGCATTGCCCAAAAAACAAAAACCATAGGCATCTACTACATTCACAAGTCTTTACAATAATGTTCTAAGACCTAAGCTCTTGCCCATACCTTATAAATGGAAAAACTAAGATTGAAAATTGGTAAGAAATGTGCTCTGGTCACACAAGTAGGGCTAGGCAGAAACAAGAGGCCAGAGAGGTGGGAGACAGGTAATAGCAAAGTCTGCGCTGTCCCTCTATGCCAGGCAATGTCTGACACCACAATGATCGTCACTTTTCTGCGTGGTTGGTGCTAAAGGTCAACAGAATGGCCCATAGGGCTGAATGATCATTGATCCCAGGAATGTCCCTGCAAATCACTCTCTTGGAAAAGCCCCAAAGTCAGCTTGCTTTGGGCTATTTGTTTCTCTCCCTTAAAGCTAGGTGAAGGTTGGGTCCTCCCTGCTCTTGGGGACAATGTAGTGTAAGTTGCCTTTCTGCAAAATTAATTAGCAAATCAAAGGTCAGAGCTGCCTTCTACAGTGATTGCTCACCCTCTAGAGAGGTTTTTTTCTTTTTCACTGTGGCCTCCAGTGTCATTTAACCCTTTGGCAGCTGTCGAAATCTTACTAGCTAGCTCTTTATCTCCAGTCCTGTGAACTAGACTGGGGCCCACTGTGCCATCATGTGTAAGAGGCTTGTGTTTGGATGTGAAGAAAGATTGTTTTTTGCCGTTGCCACCAAATTCTGCAGGATTACTTTGATACCAATTTAGTTAGTATATCTTTAATATTATCATCCTCCCCATCAGGTGCTACATCTCCAAATATGCCACTGTTCAGACTTCCTCAAGTTCTTTTTCATGTTTGACCTTTGACAGACTCTCAGGCAAAAGCAATATGAAAGCCATATCTTTAATATTGTCACAGGCTGGGGAAATCCTCTATAGTATCTGCATGATAGGGCAGCTTGTTCATGACATTTGTTTTGTAATAATACCTCATATTTGGAATATCCCTCTGGTCCACAGGTCAGATCAGAGAAGTAACATTGAGGAGAAGGTAGGGCAGGGAGAGGGGGTGGTGAGCAGGAAGCCAGTGAAAATATTATCAGACCAAAAGCTCAGGGAGCATTTTATAATTATCTAGTAAAAGGATGGCTTTGTTCACCTAGGGAGTCTATGCTTCTTAAGCAATCTTTCATGAAAGGTTCAAAAGGATGTTAGTATCACTTAGGGAAAATATCTTTGTCTGAGAAAGACTAGTGCCAAATATTTGAAAAAATGCATTCAGTGAAATTTTTTAAAAAGAGATTGTAAGCGCCCCACGGGAAAGCCTTTCAAGTAACGCAAAATAACTAAAAATAACTGAAACAATAGATATTTGCCATTAATTCACATCATAACAAGAAGCTTAGAGGTAGGAGCAGGTTAGTCTATTATTGCCTTAACAACATTATCCATGATTCAGTGTCTATGTTCCTTTCTGCCATCCTAGGTACGGTAGCTAGTTTTCCTCATAGTCCCAACATAGCTGCACTGTCTCCAGGCATCACATCCTTACACACCACTACCCAGAGGCAGAAAGGGGGCAATCTCTTTCTTGAATCTTTGTTTAAAACTAGGAAGTCTCTTGGGAAACCTTCAAACCAATAGGTGGATACTGATATCCCATTAGACAGAATTCAGTCACTTGTCCTTTTCAAAGCTAATCACTCGCAAAATAAACAGAATTACTTTAATGAGTAGAACTGTCTGCTGGACTAGGGCTGGGGTGAGCCATCCATGAAGTACATAATTGCCTTATATCTGAATAGCACACATGTTCTATTAGCATAGAAGGGGAATGGTGATTATTGGCAGGGCACCAACGATGTCAGCTACAAGCCTCAATACACATTGCTGGATTTTAATCTATTTTATTCTGCTTAAACCCCAGGACATTTGATTCACTGACACCCACTGGGTTAGAGATCATTAAACTTCACATAATGACACACCAGTTTCAGAAACACTATAAAACTGCTCAAGAGAGACAGTATTTCAAAAAGAATTCTTTGAAAAGATCCCAAAATTGGTCTACAGTTTTCTGACTATGAAATGATAACTCTTCACTAACTTGGCATAATTTTCTAATGCTATGTTTCATTTTGAAATACCAAAACAGTTCTTCAGAAAATACATGGCTCCATCAAAACTACTTGCTCATTTGAATCCATTTACCTTTTCAAATTAGCACTGAGCCAGAGAGAAAAGGACTATATGATATTTGAAATAAAAATTTTATCCACATCTACCTATATGGCTAGCTACTTATTTGTCTAGCTACCTCCCAACTCACCTGCCACCTTTTAAAATTGTCCATATTCCACAAAAACTATTGATGTGTTTCAACACATTTTCATTATAGAAACATAATATACCTACTCATAGGATAACATTGTCACATCACCAACTATTTTGGCACGTATTCTATTTTTCCCTCTTGTTTGACACTTGGGAATCTTTCCATTATAAGAAGCAGAAACTGACGATGGTCAGTTTTCAATGATAGTGGCTAGGTGGGGTTGCCCACAGAATTGAGGGACACTCCAGAATCTGGGTAAAGGAACTAATTAGTTCCCAGGATGATTTAACTCCAGCATGCCAGTCCTGTCCCCAAAGTCTAAAAGTAAGGAGGTTTGGGTACATGCCTCTTAGCCAGAGAGAGTGGATACCTTGATTAACATGCCTACCAAAATTGCAGCAGTGTTCTCTCTCTCTGCAAACTCTCTTTCCCAGTTCACAGGAACTAGGCTTGCCTTCTCATGCCCAAGGTCTAAGAAATCCAGGTGTTTTTTCCCTTCTCTTCCCTTCAGACGAGGATGAGATGGAGGAGAGGGAAAGAAGGAGAAGAGAAGAAAAAAGATGCAGTTGACATCTCAACACAGCAACAGCTGAAAACAGCCCGAAAACAATACACAATCAGTAAACAGAACTCATAGGATGTAATAATAAAACAACTTTTTTTTTTCCTACTTCCTATGTTTCTTTAAATCTGCTTAGTGGAGGAATTCTATGTCCTGTCCCTGAATGCATAAGCACTACTCACTTCTAAATAATAAAAAAGCCTGTGATCACCTTAAGATGCAAATACAATCTTAAATTCAATAATAGAATGTTAATTTTATTTGCACTTTAATCCCAACTGCTATCAGTTGCAAACAAGCTATCTGCCTTCAGCAATGTGTGGTCAGCCTACTTCTCTTCTCTCCACCTGACGTGTGGCTTCTTGCCCCTCTGTGGTCACAGCAGGGGAAAAATGGATAGGAAGGAAGAAAAGGTTTTTATTTAACTGGTACTCTGGTAAAACGGCCTCGTGCTCCCACAGCACAGCAAATATTCAAAGCTGATTCTTTCTCTTAGCACTTTATGCATTTTTTGAGACTGGCCTGCTGTATGTCTTTGACTACAGTTGTCTTGCTCTAAGTCTCCCAGGCAGCCCTCCCACCCACCTCTCTTCCCTCTAATTTCGTGGGGACACAGACCAGTTTCCTGTGCTCCCTTCTCCAACTGTAAGGGTCACATATATCATTATCTGAGGGGTCCTATTGGATCTCCCTACACCAGGCTTGAGTTGGGAGATAGACACTGGCATCCTACCCTTGACAGGGGTGTGTGTGTGTGTGTGTGTGTGTGTGTGTGTGTGTGTGTCAGCCTCAGCACAATGCCCTCCAAAGTAATTTTCATAAAATAATCCTTCCCTTTCAAATTGCCATCTCCTCAATTTCTGTTATGCCTTCATAGAATACGGTTCAAGAAGAGCAAATAATTATTTTAAAAACTTTGTCCGCTTTATGACAATGGCATTTTGTTTTCACTTCTTCACTTATAATGAGAGTACCCATTTTTAAATGCCCTGTGGATGTGTCTAGTGATAGAAGTAACACAGAAGTTTTATTTTACTTATGCTAACTCATTTAATCCTCTCTCTTGAACCCTGTGCAGCAGGTACCATTATCATCCCAATTTGTAGGATGAGGTCCAGCATGATGGATTAACTTCCTAAGGTCACAGAGCTAGTGGGTCTGGCTCTGGAATGTTCCTGGCTGGCTTTTCTAGCACTTCCTGCTTTGTTCATTCTACTCTGCTTCCTGCATGTTTTCTTCTCCTTCCTCTCCTTATCCCTCTTATATTATTCATTTCCATAGAGCATTTTTACCTTACTAGCTGTGGTCAACCTGTTTAGTTCAGACTAACACACCAGTAGTGAATATTTAGCACATGACAAACACCATCTAAGGGACTGAGAGAGAGACAAATACAGAGACAAACCTCACCCAGTGTGAATGGGAGTAATCACTTAATTAGGAAGTTATGTATTGCATACTTGTAGCTTATTATGGCTCTCCAAGCATCTTCACAATTATCCTACCACAGTTCTTGGTCTGAGAGAGGTTAAATGACTTGTCTTAAGTCGCACAACTCCAAAGTGGTGGAAGAGAAAAGAACAGGTGAGGGGTGATGGCACACAATCAACCAGGCTCAGTGTGAGCTCCTCAGATCTTTACTTCTTTTCCTGTTTTCAAAGTCACTCCATGTCCAGGGACTACTTGCCATTAGAAATAGCTCATCTCAGGCCACCCTGGTGGCCTAGGGGTTAAGTCTCAACACTATCACCACAAAGGTCCACCTCTATCCCCAGCCAGGGAGCTAACATACTTATGGTGCAACAGACTTCTGTCTGGCCTGCTGCTCCTCTTAGCAGTGTATTTCAGTAAATCCTCCTGTTCTGCTCCCCACTCTATTTCACCCCCGCACCTCTGGCCTACACCTCAGTTCTTCCATGCAAAAATAAACAAATAAAACCTTAAAAAAAAAAAAAGAAATGACTCATCTCATTTGGGGGCTAGTCTTGAAGCTTAAAGTTTTTGGAGGGATGCTTTCTGGTTAATTGAGGTGTTTCTTTGGCAACAGCAACAATAAAAACCAAAACAATAGATACAAATGTCACTTCCCCAAACTTGGGTGTGCAAACATGTAACTTCTAACTCAAGTTAGTTCTGATCTTGAGCCTTATTCCACTTGGTGCAAGACTTGTACTCTAGTCTAGAAAGTTTATTGAACTGCAAGTGAATGCAATAAAATTCAGTATCCCTAGTCATTTTTTTAATTAAAAAATAGTCAGTTCAGGGTGATATCTCCTTTCCCCTTTGGGAAGGTATTGAGGCACTGGAGGGAGGTGGGGTTCTGCAAATGCTCCCCTGGCAGTGGGACTGTGAGGTGGATGGTGTCTCTCTGCATCTTCTCTGGACCTCGTAGTTGGATGGGCTGGGGTAATGTTCAGTCCTCTCTTGAATGGAGACTGCACTGTTTGGGTGCTGGAGATCCCTGAGCTGTAGTCACATCCCCATCATATTCGCTGTGGGGACAGCATAAAACACATTTCTCTCATGCATGTCCCTTCATCCTAACTGAGGAGCCACTCCCAGGCTCTGGTTCACTCTGACGTTCTTTCTCAGTTAACTCTCTTCCCCACTCTTCGCCTGCCCTCTGATGCCACACTCAAGGTCTAGAAAATCCAGGTGGCTTTCTCTATCCTTGCCTTGAGGCCTAAATGAGATGGAGAGAGGGGGAAAAAAAGAAGTACAGAACACAGCAGTTGGTGCCTCTTATCGTTTTGTCACATCAATACAAAATTACCTCCTTCAAAGCAGTACCTTTTCTTCTTTCCAAGTTCAAATGCACTAATGTAATTCTTCTGTTGCCTTTTAACCAGTGTCTACTTTCTTCTTAGACTGCTCAAAGAAACACCAGGTACTTCCCTCTCACCCAGGAACTCCTAGGGATGTTCCTCTTTGGTCTCCATCCCAATATGCTAACCTGTGACATGTTCGTCGCTGCCAGACCTTCTGGCTGTCCCCATGCCAGACTGTGCTCCTAGCCCCTGCTGCTTCCTTCTCTTCAATCGTTCCATTCTTGAACCACACAAACCCAACCAACTGGTTGGTGCCTTTATTTTCCTTTTCCTGCTTTTCTTACATAAGTGTTCACTTTCTGAGTTGTTACTTGCCTCCAATCTTCTTTGGAAATAGATGAGGTCTAGAGTAAATTGTAATAAATAAAATCCTTGTAGCCCTTTTAAGGTTCGGTGAGTAGAGCTATCCACATTATACCAGATGCAGATGCAACACAAATTGCTTTCAATTTGAATCAATTTCTTTGTGTGAAGCCTTTGATGTTCCTCCCCCTTCTGAGTCAGTGATCCTTCCTGGGCAAAAGAAAGAAAGGAATAATGGTTTTGAGTAATCTGTGCTATCCCAGGCTCTATGCTGGACATGTTTTTCTATATTATCTCTTTGCATGCATCCCAGATTTATAGGGTTCTTGTTGGAGCCTGAGTCATTGGTACCGAAAGGCCCGGACAAGCCCATCTAGAAACAATAGGGAGAACGAGGTGGACAAGGGTGAAGGGACTGGTTTGAGCCTTCTAGGAAAAAAAAAAAAAAGCAAATTTTCTCAGTCTGAAGAGAAAATCCACCCCAAAGAGAAAGATTTGCCCACTGATTCATTCAACAAATATTTGTAGTTCACTACAATGTCCTCAATGCTGTGCAAAGCACTAGAGATACAATAGTGAGAAATCTGAGGGCAATGCCTCAGTTTTGGAGGAGAGGGGGAATTCTGACTGCAGGAGGGAATGTACCACTCAGATTGTTCTGTAATCCAGGCTTGTCTGAAGGCATGGCAGCTGCAATACAGAACTAATAAAAACAAAAGTCGTTTGGATTCCATTTTCAAGAAATTATAAAAATGGACAGTGAGAGGAATTGAAACCAGGAGGTTCTGCCACCAGGAAGAAAATACCCTCTACACAAACCTCAGAATGTAACAGGGTGGTCCCCAGGAAAAGGGGAGTTTCCAAGAGAGGGTAGAACAGAGCAGGGAAGAGAAGAAACTAGACAGGAGACTGGGAAGAGAGAAAGAAGGATGGAGAGAAAGAAGGAGACCTGGAGGAGGTACATGGAGCAGAGATACCTGTGAAGAAGCTGCACTTGCTTTTTGGTCCTGGACTGGTTGAAACAGATGTGGGTGAGAGACCCGTGGGGAGGTTAATGACGGCAGCTTTGATTTTGATTTTAATTTTGCTCCTTCCCTTCCAGACTTGTCTGGCCACTACTGTCCCTTTCCAATGGGTCCCCACCAGAAGGTGCTTTAGACTTGTGGCAGGCTTTCAGACCTTGCATTAGGTCAACCCTGTTTGGCCAGACATTTACCCATGAGGGGATGGGTAACTTCGGGTGTTTGATTTGGAAACTTTATTCTTCCTCTTTTCTTTGTTGCACACTAATTGTATTAAAGTTTTTCCATTAAAGGTCTTATATGTTTTGTCTTGATGCAGGGGTGGCAGAACCTATTTAGAAGGGGCAAGGTTTGGGGGGTTCTGGGGTGCCCCTCTCTCTGTCCTCTAACAAGAACACTTGATTTGCAGATATTATTGGACACCAGGAAGACCCTCAAATGGGATAAGAGACTGGAGACATTAACCCATGCAACTAAGAAAGCAAGGGCAGTTGGCCCGACTTGGGCCCGGACTTGACTGAGATCTATAGTGGGACTTGCAAGAACAAACTTGGTAGGAATTGGGGAACACAGCAATTCCTGCAGAGTTAATGGGGGTGGAGCTGTGACTTCAACCAAATCTCTGCCTCCAGGCTAATATGCTTGGGGAGGGTTATGTCAATTAATTTCACAGCAGGCTCAGAGGAGTTAAGACACTTGCTCAAGGTCACTAATGGTCTTCTCAGACCCAGTCCACCATTGGGAAAACCTCAGGATTTGTCTCTGCTCTGCAGTTAACATGTTATAGGAACCAAAGCAAATGATTTGATCTGCTGAAGCTCAACTTTTTCATCTTTAAAGGAAGAGGTTGAACTAGAAGAGAGCTACAACAGTTAGTGATTCTCTGTCTAATTTCAGTTCCTTAGCACCAGTTCTGGTTTCCCTTGATAATCTAACCCATTCTTACATATTCAGACAACCCCCCCTCACTTCCTAACATGGCCCCTTTGCTCCAGCCAAACCAATTTTCTCACCGTCCCTGAATATAGCTCACTCCTATTCATTCCTGAGCCGTGGCCAAATCCCTCCCTAGGGACACTAAAGAAGCTGGGCTGCACCTCCTGGTCACACCACGGCTTCTCCAGCCCATTGTTGAAAGGACACGCCCCTTGCCTTCCCTGAGGCCAACCTTCTAGGTGGGCGTGTGTCAGCTCCCCTAGGCATCTATTTATAGCTCTGACTTTAATTTGTCTAGACCCTTTGTGAATTCATTTATATTTCCCTCATGTACTACATCTGGGAGTAATGTGTTTCACGAGTTTATTACCCATTTCTTTTATTTGTTCTAAGTGTTCCTCTCTCATCTTCCCCTCCAGCGAATGTTTGGGTTGAATGAGTCCTTGTTCACCTTCTCCTAGTTATTGATGAGCTTACTGATTTCCATTGTGTGCTTTTCCAATCTGGAGAATTCTAACCTTGATGGCCTGTCGACCCCCGCATTCCCCTGTTGTTCTCTCCCTTCCTTCTCTAGTGTCAGAACATCCTTCAGAGGCTAAGTGTCTAGAACTCACCACAAATCGATGGAGGGCAGATGATCGCGTTCAGAGAAGTGCAAGGGCTGGGGCTCAGTTATTTTCAGTCTGTCCCCACCCCTTGCTGATACTTGATGTGTGTTCTTGGTCTTTGCAACAAAGCAGTGCTTCAAATTCCTGTACTAGAAGGGAAAGTGCTTCCAAAACACAGCCCCTTCCCTGCCTTTTGACAGAGATGTTAATCACAAAGTCTGGGTGTTTATTTTTAAACATATTTGCACCTGCCATGTTAAATTCATCTGCCCCCTTTCTGCCAAATTTATACAAACTCAGTTGATAACAATAATAATTAACATTTACTGAGCTCTTAAAATGCCCCAGGCACTGCACTAAGTGTGTCATATCTTTCTTTGCAACACTCTGAGGTAGGAACTATTATTACCCAATTTTGAAGACAAGAATATTGAGAAACAGATTAAGTAACCTGATCATCACACAGCTGGCAAATGGCAGAACCTCGACAGCAACTCTGGGAAGCTGAGATTTTCAGTCTTAATGTTCTGTGCAGCCAAGCCTGGCTGTGTATTAGAATCACATAGGAGCTTTGAAAAAAAAAAACAAAAAACAACACCAGTTCCCCAGGTCCCATACCAGGGCAGCTAAATCAGACTCTGTGGGCCTGAAGCCTAGAAGAAGGTGTCTGTAAGAGTTCCCCCAGGTAATTCTATTGTCTGATCAAGACTGAGACTCTCTACTCTGGTGCCTCCTACCGTCGAAGCCTGTCAGTTTATTTCTACTGGAATGGGAAAACATTTAGCCGTCTGCCCAGGGTGGTTTGTCATGGGACTCTCCCCTTCGGAGCCATTGGTAAAGATAATAAATCAGGTCAGCCTTGACATGTATTTGTTATTGTTGCCATGGTAGTGATGGTAAAATATATATAACATTTACTAGGTTAACTATTTTCTTTAAGTTTATTTTTAAAATATTAGCTGGATTACTCTATGCACATATTTTCTTTTTAAATTGTGGTGAAATACAGATAACATAAAGTTTGCCATCTTTGTGATATTTAAATGTGTAATTCTGAGGCATTACGTACACTCACATGGTTGTGAGACCATCACCACCACCAGCTCCAGAACATTTCATCAGCCCCAACTGACTCTTGTACCCATTAAAAAGGCTAACACCCCATTTCCCCATCACCCTGACCCCTGGCAAGCACCATTCCACTCTCTTTCTTTATGAATTGACTTTTCCACATACCTCTTGTAGGTGGCATCAGACGATCTCTGTCCTCAGAGTCTGGCTTATTTTGTTTAGCATGTCTTCAAGGTTTCTCCCTGCGGTGCATGTGTCAGAATTGCCTTCCTTTTTAAAACTGAATAGTGTTCCACTGTCGGTCTAGACCCCCTTCTGTTATCCATTCATGGCACAGATTCTTGAGGAGGGAATTTTAAGAGTGTAGTATGTAGGAAAGGCTGAATTTGCCCCCGCTTTTGGTTTTCTGTATCTAAGTCATTCACTGATCTTGATAAAAGAGACATCATCCCTCCTTGAGCGCCAGGGTGACTTCACCTTTTCAAAAGCCTTTCTCAGAGAATTATGTCAGAAGCTTTTTAAAAGTCTAAAGTAGATTATAGTTATTTCTCTTCCTTATGTCTACTTCCTTACTTTCTTGAAGAGCTCCACTAAGTTTGTTTCTTCCTTCCCCTGTGCCTGTCCACACCTCCACTTTCTGTGTGGACCACAATTCCCACCTCCTTTGAGAAGTTTTTCTGGACTCAACGCCAGTGGGCTGGCTCCCTCTCTCTTGAACTTCTCCAATGTTTATTGCCTGAAGCAGGCAATCTGGCATTTACCTGCTATTTACTTCTTGCATGCACCTCACATTCCCAGTAAGACGATCATCCCTTAAGCATTTCTCATCCTCTATCTGTGTCCTCTCTAGCTTCAGTACAGAACTGAGCAAATAACAGAGGGGGGAAAATTCGTATTTAATTGAAATGCTGCTTCCCTGAGAATCTGTGCTTCCCAGCTAACATCTGAGATCCAAGCTGCCTGTAGCAGAATATGCTGAGGGCGTCTCCATCCCTCTTCACTTCCCATACTCCGGGTGGAGCCAGCACCAAACTGTATTTATAGGGTCAAATTTCTCCACATGCCTTCCCTTATCATTCACTTGATTTATGCCCACTTGCTTTACACACCCACTTTTCTGTGTAACCACATTTCTGCACTCATTTTTTTCACTCCTGTCTAGCTCAGTTCCCTATATTTTATATTCTACTATCTTAGGTGGCTGCTTCATGCATTGAAGGTGGATAGTGAGTTTTCATCATTTCTGTCACCCCCACCCTAGTCAAGTTCCTAGTCAGTTGTTAAAGTCACATTCTCCTAAACAGTCTCACTCTGTCCCCCTCTGTCCCCCATCTCAGCACGTCAGCCTCCTGCTTCAGATCTTGGATGAGTGTCCTGGCCTGGCCTGTTGGATTCAATCCAAACCCCTCCTGTGGCATTTGGCACTTTTAATCTGACCCTGCTCATGGTCCAGCACCCTCTAAGGTGCTGTTAATTTATGATTTGCCTTGTTTAGATAAATCATCATGCCCACCCACTTTTCTCCAATAGTGAGGAATTCAGGGGTGGTGATACTCCACAGGAGAGACATTGTGGTCAGGGTCAAGTAGTCTTTATGTACTTCTCAACTATTTTAGTGGTTTTATACCCCTACTCAGGCAGGAGATTCTCCTTTAGATTCCCCCTAAGCCCTGTCCCTGGGTCTGGCCCTTCTTGCGTTCTCTAAGTACCAGGCCCACATTCTTTTTGGATACAACCTGGAGTTCTCTTCTTGAAAAGAGTCAGACCCCCCCACTGGGGACAGTGCCTTTGGTGTCCTTGGCTAATGCCCACTCTGTCCTGGTGTCCAGGGCCAATGGCTACACCTTGGGGAGAATCACAGAAACAGGGTTGTGCCCTGCCCTCACCTGGGGCTGAGCTCTTGACTCAGTCTTTTGTCCATCATTTACCAGGAGGCCTCGTGTAGTCCCCCACACCAGTCATGCCTCTGTCCTTCCCTCAGTCTCTATACTTCCTCTTTTCCTCACTTCTTCCTGACTCATCCTCAGCCCAAATCTGCCAATGTTTGCCGGGGCAGCAGAGAAGAGGGGACAGAGAGGTGTTCTTGGGAAAGAGATGTGATTATCCCTGGGTGTCAGCTCAAGGGCCAGTCTTCCTTTCTCTCACTGCGCCCCTGACTTAGGAGATATGAAAATGAGGGGTGTGTGTGTGTACATTTATTTATACATGTTGCCAAATAAGAGTATGAAAGTAAGTATGTAAGACCTGGAAAGGAATTTCTTTTTTTTTTTTTCAAGAACGGAGGGAAAAAATCTAGAACTGTAATACATCAGAAATGACTCCAGGATGAGTGTGTATATGTGGGATTGGGGATCACTTTGTAGGTTTGGGTTTTCAGAGCTAACATGTGACTTGGACAGCTGCTAAGGGGATCAATGGACTTATGTGGTTAATCATGATGAAAAAATTAGTTTTGTATATGTTTCATTATAACATGTATTTTCTATTAAAAACTTTCTAAAAGTACAAGTATAAATATTTAATAACCCACTAGCAAGACCAGTTTTATATGAAAAAATGTATTTAAATTTCAACTCTGAAAATTACCAATTGTGTCATTAGCCCTTAGTTTCCCTATCTGTAAATTGGGGATAGTAATAATCATCTTCATCAGCATAGAGATGGTATTTACAGCTATGGACCTAAACAAAATCATCTAAGCCATCAATGTATCTATCTCCTTCACAAGTGCAACAAGATCAAAAGATATTGTACAGAAAATACTTTTGTAAACTGCTGTCCACCTTGAAAGGACTAAATGCATAAATGTGGTAAAGAGCATAATTTAGAAGTAGGTGCAGATAGAGTTAGAATCATAGAATGTGTGTGCAAGAAGGAACTTAGAAGCCAGTGGATCAACTCCTCTCATTTCCTCCATGAAGATCTGAGGTCAGAGAGGTTAAGAGGCTTGTCTGAGGACACCCAGCTCATGGCTGGGCTCATCCTAGAACAGAGAAGCCCTAACTGCTGGTGTGGTGTTCTTTCTGCCACGCGATGCACCTGCTCACATTTATTGCCTCGGCTCTCTCTGAATCTGTTAACCAGGGCCAAGTAATTCTTCCAAAACAGAAATCTAATTATATCGCCTGTGCTTCATACATGCTATTTCCTCTGCCTGGAATAATCTCCCCGCTTCTCTGTCTGGCAAATTTCTGCCCTATCTCCAGTCCCAATTTAAATGGCCCTTTGCTGGGAAGACTTCCTTGCCCTGCCCAGTAGAGCTGGTCACTGAACTTCATAGGTTCTGGTCCTTCTGAGGTGCATGTATTGACTGTGACTATATCTGCCTCTCCTGCCTGTCTGTGAGCCTCTGCCTTTCTTCTCTTCCTATGACCTCTCTGCCTAGCATAGTGAGTGGCACTTAACTGTTTGAGGAGGAAAGAAAGAAGGAAGGAAGGAAGGAAGGCAGGAAGGAAGGAAGGGGGGAGGGAGGGAGGGAGGAAGTTCGGTCTTTCTTGCGCATGAGCTCAGGACAATGGCAAAACTGCCATTTAGTGACAATTCAGTGCCTCTGACCTGAGTGTCCTTTTGGTTCACAAACCAACAATGACTTCAGAGTGGGAATTTTCTTTCCTTTTTCTTTTTTCCCCCCTGTATACAATGGACAGGTGATTTTGGGTCCAGAAACTGTTTGATAAGTGATTGCTGTCTTTTTCTTTTCAAGTCTCTCTCTCTCTCCTATCAATACACATGTGACTGTTGTTTGCCTTTTGTTGCAAGGTCAATTTGTGTTTGTGCCTGGGTTATGCACAGGTGTACACACACACACACACACACACACACACACACAACCCTATACATACTCCTGGGAAAAACTGAGTTCTGGTTTTGCAAAGGTGGCTAAATCTTCCAGGAGACAGTCCTCAGTTTTACATCCTTGCTTTTGAGAATTTGGAGTACTTCTTAACCTTTTTTTGCCTTAGTTCAAGATAAGTTTGGAACTGCCAGGTTAAAAATGAATTCTACGAACTGTTTCCCACCATGTTCACTGCTCTTTAGCATGTTTGTTTTGGATAATTCTGTATTAATTACTGTATTTACATTCTGCTTAATTAACACCGTTACAGTAGGTAGAGAATTTTGTTCCTAATAGAAGTAATTATTGTACAGGTCTACGGAAGGTGACAGAAGGTGATGACCTGCAAAGGTCTTAAGAAGGTAACAGAAGGTGGTGGTGATACTGTGGTAAGGGGACTTAACATTCCAGGTTTGTTCCAAGTAAGAGAGTGAGAGATTCTAACCAGGTTGGATTTGCCAAACACCAAGGATGCCAGAAGCAGGCGGCAAATAAGGCTAACAAATCAACTGTCCCTTCCTAAGGTTTGGATTTCTGAAGCTCTCTAGTATTGAGAGCTCTTGAGTAATCACTGTTAATCAATACAATACTGTAGAATGCAATTAAGATTAATTAGCCCAGCATCCCAAGCAGCTCTGCTCCTATGTCTGTGTCTCTTTAGGAGCACCCACTTCTTGGTTTCCCTGAAAAGGAGAGCTTCCTGGCCTTCACCCCCAGGCTGGGGTCTCTTCTCTTTGCTTTCTACATTAATCCCCTTCCCATACTCATTCCCGGAAAGGGAGAACCAGGAAGGGCCATGAAGTGCTGATGAGAGGGGAAATAGAGAAAATCATCAAAACATGGTGGAAAAAGAGATGGAGGACAAATGAATACATGAAGGCTGAAGATTTTTATTGCTTTCAAGAGAGAGCTGGCTGACACAACCACTCAGAGGGCAATTGGAGCCCAAACAAATGGGAAACCCTTCTGCTTATCCTATTTCTCTATAGTATATGGAATGTTTCTGTGGTTTTGTGTTAGTTAAAATGGGTCTATGTTACCCACATTTATAATTTTGCAATGACAAAACAGTTCCCACAGTTCTGTAGAGAAACCAGGATGGACAGAACATGGAGTGGAAAGTTCTAGACTGGGGATCAAGAGGCCTGTGCCCATTTCAACCTGGCACTCTGGCACAAGGACTTTCCCTCCAAGATCTCAGTCCTTGTCTGCAAAAGAATAGGCTTGGGCTCAAATGCCTACATTATCTCTTCCAGCTCTGTGTACTCCAAATTCAACAAATAAGCTACCAAACTGGTATGTCTGGGTGAATCAGATTCTTTCCTTTTCCCTCTTCTCTGCATCTTTCTCCTCTAGTCCACAGTGTGTCTTACTTTGGCAGGTTCTTCATTCTGCACATTATGAGTTTCAGCATTTCCGTTGTCCTAGAAAGCCTTTATTTCTGAGAGGCTGCACAGTTTCCCTTTACAGTATCTCATAAACTCCCTTCTTGGATTCTCTTTCCCATCATCCTTGCCACACCACTTCTTTCCTTGGTTCAGAGGGTGTGTGTATGTGTGTGTGTGTAGGTGAGGTGCATCTCTGGGTCTCTTTCTGCCTCCATTCCACTGCATTAGCTGGGATTTCCTTTCCCAGAATTTTTTAATGTAAAATACTTCACTCTACTTCTTAAATTTCTGGCATACTCCAGCAAGACTTAAATGCTTTCCTTCTTTCAACTTATCTATTTTTATTCCACAGATCTCTTTGGTTATCTCCTGAACTCACACTTTTGGTGTTCAGTTTCTCAGGTTCTTTGTGTTTATCCTTCATTCTTTTCTTAGGTCACCTTTATAAAATGTTTTTAAATACCTCCTTCTGTTCAGCAGAGGGCTCACTTTCCACCCCTCCTGCAGCCTGGGCAGAAAGGATTTGAAGCTGGCCCCTCTGACTTTCCCTCCCACCTTCTTGCCATCAGAAGCACTAGATACTTAAACTTGTAAACAACTCAGCCTTGCTGGGTGTGATCAAGTTATACCTTCTCTCCAGAGCAGAGAACAATCCACCGCCCCTGGGGATTGCTAATCTCTTGGATGTCCTCCCAATGTTCCTGATGCTATTTTATTCATTGTAGCCCACTACTTGTTCTTCACATCGTATTGTAGGGCAGATTACAACTCTAGTTGACAACTGAGGAAACTGAGGCGTGGAGAGGTTCAGTCAAGGTTGTGCTGCTTGTAATATTAACCCTAATGGGGCCAGTTTGGGCTTTCCAGTGCAGTCCCGCATGCTCACCTCACTCCCTTTGACTGCGGTTTACACTATTGATAGGTATCTTCTGTTTTGTTCGCAATTCTTTCCACCTTAAAATCGGCATGCAGAAAGAGAGTTCTAGCTAATTAGGGCTGATGAATTTGGAAGCCCGGGAGGAAGGGAGACTTTCCTCAGGCCCCAAGGGTTGGGGTGGGCTGATTCTCTGGGAAGAAGTCAGGTTCGAAATGGGGTTTATTGAGGATGATAGGAGGGAGATGGCAAAAGGTAGCAAATGCTTGGGAACCTGGGTCGCTCTGTTAGAATGCGGAGCCGGGCTCCTGTCCACCCTCCGGTACGCACACTTGGCAGGTCAGGGACTGGAGTCCCGCCAGGCCGGGAGACGTGAAGCTGCAGGGCGCCCCCTCGCGCTCTTTCTCGGGCCTTGGCGCTGGCGGGTGAAGCGCCCGCCACAGCAGGTCCTCTCCACCGCCCCCCCCCCCGCCGCCTCCTTTTCTCTCCGGCTCCCCTCCTTCTCTCCCCCAGCTCCCAACTCCTCCCCCACCGCCTCTCACTCCCTCCTTTCCCTCCCTCGGTCTCCTCCTCCCTGCTCTCTCCTGCGCGCCGGGTCGGGAGCTAGTTGGAGCTCGGGGGCTGCAGCCAAGCTCAGCTCCGAGGAGCCGGGCGGGTCGGCCGCGCGTCCAGCGGCTGCTGGAGGAGCCCGAGCGCAGCAGCGGCCGGCCCTGGTCGGGACTGCACGGGAGCCGGCGCCTGGGGGCTGTTCCAACGAGGCCGCCCCATTACCAGACGGGTGGCCAGCCTTCAGGTTCGCCTCTACTGCTGCGCGCAGCCGGCTGCCGGGAGCGGCTGGGAACCCGGCACCTGCGACCACCGCCGGGAGGTGAGTCCCGGGAGCCCTGGGCGCTTCCCCTGCGCGGGCTAGGGCTGCAAGTTGCAAACTTCAGCAACTCGGGTGGGTACAGGGGTGGGAGCCTGGGGGCGCTGGCAAGTTAGAACTAGATGGGGGAGGCTGCGGGTAGGAGGTGGGTGGCCACCGGCTCCCGCGCTGCTCGCTGCCACCTCGGCCCGGGCGCCCCACCGCGTTCCAGCCACCCGCACTTTCCCGGTCCCGGCTGCTGGGAGCCCTCACCCGACTGTGGTCTACGCGACTGGGCTGAGAAGGCGATGGGGACCCAGGGCTAGGGCCGAGAAGAGGGGTGACTGAAGAATGAAAGGCTGGAAGAGAGGGCACAGAGACTGAGACTGGGGCCGAGATGGAGGCTCGGAGAGGGCAGACGAGTAAACCCGGTGGAGGCAGAGTGCGGGCGACGAGGCGCGTGGGAACGCGTGGCCCGCCCAGAGTGTGAAATCTCACGCTCGGGGACGTCCTAGTTCCACCCCCGTTGCCTGCAGGCCCCCACCCTGATTCTGCACAGATCCCCTTCTATGGTAGGGCCCTTGGAATACCAACTCTACCCCGCCAAGGCCCTAGACGCAGCGGCCGGGAAGCCCCGCGCTCCAACCTCGGCGGGTGGAGAGGGGTGCGGTGGCGGGAACTGGGGACGCGAACGGCGATTTCCTGATTTATTTTTCTCATGGTAATTTGTCTTTGTGGTAGGGGCTGCCCATTCACTTTCCGCTCACGTCGTGCTGGAGATCCAACGCGGAGGGAGGGAGCGGGGGCGCTCCGGCACTGGGATGAACGGAGACCCGCGAGGGGATTCGGGACCCTGGCTAGGCGGGAGCGCAGAGAGAAGTGGGCTTTGGACCCGCCGGGGAAGAAAGCGCAGCTGAGGGGGCCTGGCCGAGCGGGGAGAGAGGATGGAGCCGGCTCCTTAACCCGCCGCAAAGTTTAAACAGCCAGGAGGAGCCACCTGAAGCTCGGTTCTTGCCTCTTCCCCATCGCAAAGCGCCCAGTTCTCGCGTCTTTCTGTCCGCCACGCTAGACAGCAATGCGTCCAGAGTCTGGATGGGGAGAAGTGACCGCCGGACTCTTGCCCCCTCCACACTCTTCATCCGGGTGATCCCTTCCTGGCTTTCCGCGGTGTGGGTAAAA
Organism: Scalopus aquaticus; assembly: GCA_004024925.1. NCBI lineage: Eukaryota > Metazoa > Chordata > Mammalia > Eulipotyphla > Talpidae > Scalopus > Scalopus aquaticus. Next base: position 120,446 of record PVIJ01002146.1, on the reverse strand, counting down.
GCAGCCCGAGCGCCGAAGGGCTGCTCACCCTCACGCGCTTCTTCCCGGCCCTTGTGGCTGAGCCGATCGAGCTGGGATTGGGGGACTGGAAGCTCACTGGTGTCTAGACCCCACCGCTATCTAACTTCTCTTGCCACCCTTCCCCCATATATTTTTTCCTTCAGCTAATATCCTTGCACATTTCTCAGGTCCTCCCCCTTTCCCCCATCACTTCGGCCCACTCTGCTCCTTTGGTAGCGGCGCCTTTCTCTAGCGCTCTCCGAGGCAGCCTCCTTGTCCTCCCCTCCCCCACTTTCCTTCATCTTTTAGCTTATTCTCTCCCACCCTTCTCTTCACTTACCCTCCCACATCCCAGTGCGCCCTCCCTCCTCACCCCACATTTCTTGATGCTCAGAAGTGGCCTCTCACTTTTTCTGAATACGGATCGATGACCTTGAGGAGGGGTATAGGAAAACTTGAGCGCGAGTAGTGGACTTGAAAACTAGAAAAAGGGAGACTTGTTAAGAAGTAGCTTGGGGAAAAACCCAATATCCTGCCCCAAATCTAGATTCCCAATGGAGGAGGAAGGGGCATAAAATATCGGAGAGGGAGTTTTCCACTTGGTCATCTAGAGACCCCTTTGGCAAGAGGAGGGTGGCTGTGTTAGGTAAGGTAAGATGTGTGGGATGGAGTGAGTGGGAGATACTTCCTTCTGCAAACAGCTACCACCACCAGTTGGGGAGGGGATCTTCCATCTTTTTTCTCTTGTCAAGGAGTTAATGCCAGAGCCTTCCTTCTCCAAAGTTGGCAACAGTCATTGTCATAATTGTGGACACCACTTTTCTTTTTTTTGGTATTAAAAAATTATGTTATTGTATATGTTTTAAGCGGTACAGAGTCACACCTCTGCAAATGTATGTCATTATACCTTGTTTACCACCAAAGCCCCAGTAATCCTGTACCATAATTGAGGAATTTTTAAGCTCCTCACTGTGTGCAATGTACCATGCTAGGTGCTAGTAGATATAGAGAGGTTCAGGGCTGAGTTCAGGCTCAGAGAGACTAGTAAATTCACCAGTTTAATCCCTAGACTCTTACATTTATATTTTGGGAGGGAGAAGATGAATGGGCAAATGCACAGGTAATAAAAGGCAGCAAGGTAAGTGTAAGTAGTAAGTAAGTAGTAAGTAACTAAGTAGTAAGTAAGTAAGTAATAAGTAGTAAGGGCTAATTGGTGACTTAGGCTTAGGAGAGGGCTGATTGAAGAAAGCTTGTTCACTTAAGTGGGACTAAGAGTTGGGCTTGTTGACTCTGTCCTCTCAGCATCCTGCTGTCTGTGCTGTCTGTTTAGGAAGCGTGAGTCAGGAGAAAGGGTGGATGAAGTGGGACCCCCTACTTCTAAAGCCAGACCAGAAAGAGAAGCCGAAAGTTCTGCCAGCCTGGCTCCATTGAATGCCTCCTCCCAGTAGGGACTGGGGCAATCACAGAAATTTTTCTGTCTTGGGGTACCCTTCTTGATTTCTTTGAAAGTCTTTCTAGTAATCATTTCTTATTAAGTCTCAAAGCTGGAAGAGGACTTAGAGATTATCCATGTCAAGGGAGTCACAAATTCAAATACCCACAAAAGATAGGCAGGTAACAACATATTCATCAGGCAATTAGAGTGGTTAAACCTTGGGACAGTTGGATGATCAAAGTCAAGCTGGCCAAATAAATGGTCCAATCCTTGAACAATCTGACCCTCATATCCACAAATCAAGAAAGTAAGATTTTAAGAAGTGATCTCACTCATACTCTTTGTGTGTGTTATCGTGTCTTCCTATACTTTGGGGATCTACTGAAACACAGACTGGTTCTACCTCTGACTGTAGATGCCCAGCTTGCTCTCACCCTCAGGGCCTACTAAGACTATAAGATGATGGATTCCTTGAAGCTAGGAGCCATCTTGTCTTATGCAAAATCTGAGTACTTCACATCCACTGATACAAGGTTCCAAGTGCAGAGTTAGGATAGGAACTCAGGTCTCCAGCTCCCTCCCCGACCCCCAGGAACCCAAAGAGTATAAACCAAATTTATTCTTCACAAAAAAAAAAAAAAAACAAGAAAAATCCAACCATGACTTTTTGTTTTCCCAAGTATAGTGATGCTTTATTCAGGAGTTGGATGAGAAAAGATGGAAATCTCACATAGCATGTTCAGGAATCCTTAAGAATATCCTGAAAGCTTTGAGCCCTGGATGTGGGTCTAAAAAGGATAGGGAGAATCCCAGAAGTGAGCAGAGGCACAACGGACATGTATGGAGTATCATTCTGGCCAGACTGCAGATTGGTAGATGGAGCACATGCACTTGGAAGGAAGATACTATTGGAGCCAGTTCTTTTCAACCTTGATCATGACACTCCTGTACTTAATCTTGGTCACCCTCCTATATCCTATATGGAAAATCAACAGGATAGCAACTCAGATTACTACCATATAAACAATCAATTGATTTCTTTCATTGAGAACTGAATTTGTAGAATGGCAATGGAGTACAATGGACAAGATTTTTTATTAGAAGTTATATTGCCTTAAAGGACGCAGAGGTGAGCTCTGGTGTCCCATCGCCCACATCCCTAACAATCACATATCCCCCAGGGTCCTCAAGTATAGGCTTTGTTATTTATTGCCTGTATACAGAGTAATAAGGTCTATAGTGTCAGTAAACACATTTGTCATTTACTGAGCACCTATTATGTGCCAGGCACTGTGCAAGAAGTTATGGATACAATAGTGATAAAGGGATGTCTCTGGTCTCCAAGAATAGAAGTGAATCATCATGACTAGGAGAGCATAGCTACTAGTGTTCTCTCAACTTCTGTGATGGTATTTACTGTGTTGGGTTGTTTCTTTTTTTTCTATAGGTTTTCTTGGACCTGACAGCTAACATGGAATAATCCAAAAGAGTTGGGGTCTAGGGTTTAAGGGTATGGCTAAGGGCTAGAATTCCACTACCTTAGATATTGCCCAGTCCCTAGTACCTTCTACATGCCGCAAATTTTTCACTCATTAATGATCATTTGATGGGGTGGAATTGAGCACTTGCACTGTACCTGTGGTGTGGACAGGGACAAGGCCAGGTACCTGGTGATTGAGGGATGATAACTATTGCAAGGGAGTGGTGGTTAACTATACTTTAGTGTCTGGACCCCAGTAGGTCCATGAGAACACCCTTTACCTCACCCAGTTACCTTGATCAGTAGCCTGTCTCCATGTCAATCAACTGGGTGCAATAGTTATCTCTAAAGAAAAAGTTTTTTTCACTTTCAGACCTTTGCACTTGAGTTGATCCATCACTGATTTGGCCTTAAATTTATGACAAAACTAAACTAACATAGTTTAACTAACTTAGCCAAAGTCAATGTCTTGACTAAGGGGATGAAATGAAATGACTGAATGTGCCAATCTTTTGCAGATTATGTGGGCAATGCCAGGCTTCACTGGCATGGTGTCATACTTTGTAAATCTCCCTCTCTCTAGACTTTCAGTTTGATGACATCTGCGTTAGTTGAGGAGATGGCTCTCTAATGAGTAATCTGGAAGGGAATCTTTATGTATGCCATTTTCTATCGTAGATGGAAGAATCGCCTCCAAGAGTTTCTGAAGAAATTTCCCTTATAACTGTGTTGAGTGCTCGAGAGTGGCAGGGAAAGGTTCCAGCTGAGAGCAGAGTTCTGAAAGGGAAAGGGGGCTGCTGAATGTGGCCTGGCTCTGCCATGTCATTCTCCCTCTCTCTGCTGTAGTGTTTCGCTTTTGTGAGCACTAGAGATGAAAGCCAAACCTTGCAGAATGTAGTTTTTAATAGTGACATTAGTCAGGGACTCACCAATGAGAAATGACTATACTTGGTATTTTCAGTGTGTTTGGGGGGTTGTGTGGGGGAAGATGATGATTTCCTATCCAGGTTGCCACCAGGCACAGTGGAGAAAGCTGGAGAAAAGGCCATTGGGGGAATTTGACCTTGAGCTCACTTCCCTGTGGTGGACTTGCTCATTGTCCTCCATTCTTTGACTTGAGACAAGTGGACAGGGAATCCTTTGGGCTTTCCCTGAGCAAATGAAAGCTTTAGAGACACTGCTGTGTGTGCTGAGTCTCACCATGACACTGCCCTCATCGATCTGTATTTAATAAGGATGACTAACTCAGACTTGCACCTGGAACTCGTTTGAATTTGAAACTTTGTCAATATTATCAGAATATCTTTACATTTGACCAAGATTGTCTCTGTCTGGCTTCTTCTGTGATATGAAGTGTTGGTAGGATGACTGATGGCCATCTGTTCTGCCTCTCCTGAGGATCAAATTAGAGGAGATAGATGTAAGTTCCAAAGGAGGCTGAGTTAGAAACCAGGGAGGATTTCCCACCTAAGCATTTCTGCCAAATCCAGACCCGCCTTCTATGAAAGAAAGGTATTCATATGAACCTTAAGGCTCTTTCTGGCCCTTGAGGTCAGTCATCTTGAATGGAGATTATAGCCATTTTTTGATTTTCCAGTAATGGTTCATTCCCTCTTTTGTGTGGCTTCTTTGTGGTGGTTGTTTAATCTCAGGCCAGCCTCACCGTTGGTAGCCCAACTGTTGCCAATCTTGGCATCTTCAGAGAGTACATTCCCCTTTTAGCCTCCTGTGGATCCAAACATTTGGAAGGTAAATATATTGTATATTGAGATGCATGTGTATTATAAACATACTCATATACACCCATGTGTAAAAGGTGTAGTGCATTGCAAAGCTGTGAGTTGTGTTTTGATCATCTAGCATTTTGCACTATCTGAAGTCTGTTCTGTCACACTTGATGGAGGAGGACTTCCATCCACCCAAGCCCACCGCATCCCTAACTTCAGGGAAATGGCCTGTGGAGTAACAATTTAGATCCATCCTTACTTGCCATCTCCATTGATCCACCTGAGCCAGAACTTCCTTTTAGTTACCCTAGTCATTGCCCTGAAGGCCCCCCCAGGAGCCCTACTTTAAAGGAGTACAAAAGAATTGCAGTTGGATCTTAATTATTCAGGGGTGGGTTGGTCAGGTGTGTAAAGCACCCTGACCAGGCTTCTTCTTTCCCTTCTTTTGGTGCCTTGAGTAACTCTATACTAGTAGTGAGAAGCTGGGGGAGATCTTATCATTTAATACTTTTGTTTCTAGCTGCCTGCTGCTCCCTTTGCTCCTCTTCCCTTAATGTGCCTGGGGGTAAACTAGGAGTCTTCTGAGTGGCCTCATCCACCTGAAGCAGGCTACCCTTAAGCTTCTCACTTTGCTTTATTGACCAGAGTATTGTTCTGCACAAAAATAAACAGGAGCTCCACCTTATAGAGTCAGGTCCCTGTAGATTTCCCAGGGTTGTTGTCCCTTCTTCCTTTTGTGGAGCCACTTGTGTGTGAACTTTATGGAGTCAGCTGCTAAGCTGGACCTCATCAGGAGTCTAAGTGAAGATCAATGTCCTGGTAGCAAAAGCTCCCAAACAGGCCAGATCTAAGGGACACTTCTGTTAATTTCCCTCAAGGCTGAGGGTAGAACAGGTGCTTTGGGGCCACCTGCTCCCTCTCAGCATGTTTCCAGCTTTCAAGGTGAGTCTTTGTTCACATGCTGGGTTCAGTTGAAAGAGCAAGGCCCAAGTGCCCTTCATGTACAGGTGACGGTAGCTTCACCCAGCTCAACAGGAATTCACTGGTTCAGAGCTTTGAAAAAACATACATGACCAGCTTCTTCCTAGACCTTAAGTCAGAATCCCTGAATCTGGACATTGGTAATTTTTTTAGATTTTTAAAATGCAGTCATGGTAGAGAGCCGCTGACTTAAATCTTCTTTTTCTTAGCCTCTACCTGGCCTCTTGTCGGTGGCATGCAGAATCTCTTAGCCCTCACCTTCAAAACAGCCTTATCCTTTCTGCTACTGCTCCTGGCATTCACATCATTGCTGTTTGCATTCCTGTGTTCTGAGTTTAGTGAGTTTTTATTATAAGTTGATTGTGGGAGCTGCTTTCTAATGTAACTTCTTTATTTTTTTTTTAGATTTATTTTTATTTATGCATACAAGAACTGGGGTGTAGGTCAGAGGTGTGTGTGTGTGAGGCGGGCAGTGGTGAGAGGATTCACCAGAGACAGAGTGGGGAGCAGAACAGGCAGATCAACTGAAATACAATGCTGAGGGGAGCAGCAGGGGAGTCAGGAGAGGTCTGCTGTGCCACGTGGGAAGCTCCCTGGCCTGGGATTGAACTCATGCTGCAGTGGCTGCTGATAGCTTCATAGTACTGAGACTTTAACCCTTGCACCACCAGGGAGGCTCTTTTTTTTTTTTTTTAATTTTTGCATAGAAGAACTGGAGTATAGACCAGAGGTGGGGAGGAGGGAAGTGAGAGGATTCACTAGAGACAGAATGGGAAGCAGAACAGGTAGATCTATTGAAATACACTGCTGAGGGATTGCAACAGGGCAGCATGTGAGACAAGGGAGGACTGCTGGGCCCAAGGAGAGGTCTGCTGAGCCATATGTGGGTTAGCTCCCTAGCCAGGGAATTGGGGATCGAACTCAGGCCATAGCAGTGATGGCACTGAAACTTATCCCCTCGGCCACCAGGGAGGCCCTCTGATATAACTTCTCTATGGTCACTTTTTTCCTTAAAAAGTGTTTGTAGAGGTAATGCACATTCACCCAGCATTTTAATATATTTTCTTATAGATATATATGCAACAAAATTGTGATTGTACTGTGTGCTGTTTTGTAACCAGCCTTTTTCATTTAACATTTTGTAGTGATTTCCCCACGTCTTAACAATGTTTCTCAAGTGATTGGCTTTTTAATGGCTGCCTGGCGTTTCATCATATGGATGTGCCATGATTTATTTAACAAATCCTCTGGTGTCTGGACATCTTAAGTTGTAAACCATTTTTTACTATTATAAATAACCCTGCAGCAGTCATCCTTGTGTATAAATCTTTGTGCCTATTGATGATTATTTTCTCAGAACAGACTTCTAGAAGTAGAATATTTATGCTTCTTTTTAATATGGGCCATTTAGAAAATTTTTGACTGACTTCCTTTTTATACTCCGAACTGAAAAAACAAACTATTTTCTCTAAGCTCCTGAGACTTCAAGCTGGCTGCATGGCCTTACCTGACCTTGACCTAGCCTTGTACCTAGGCCCCACCTGCAGGCAGTTCCACACGTTGCTGCCTCGCCCTTTGAGGTGAACTCCCTTCTCTCCTAACAACCTCCAATATCCTTGCTTTTTATTTTCACCTTCTCAATGTTTTCCTCTTCACCCCTCCATCCCGGGAACTATCAGGACTGAGTGTCTCCAAGTTATTGTTCCATAATAGCAAGATATTATTTCTCGAGCTGGTGCGATGTACCAATCTGCTAAACTTCATATATGCATATCTCTTTTAATCCTGGTGTGCTTCAAGTGCATGTATTATTTTCGTCTTCACTTTCCACATGAGGAAACTGAAAACCTTGAGAGATAAAACAATTTCCTCCAAGGTCACACAGCTAATAAGCTCTACTAGCTGAGATTTAAACCCAGGCTATCTGGCCTCAGAGCCTGCATACAACCAATATGTGTGCTTTTCTCCATCCACGGCTCATGGTATCAACAGTTTCACAAATGCCAATCAGCATCTCATGGAAAAATCCTGCACCTCTCTCCAGCAGAAGAGGGGCAGTCCTCACGTAGCAATGGCAGGAAAGTGGGGAGGCTGTTCATCAAGGCCTCCCCTTCCTTTCTCCAAGTACCCCGTGCTAGAAAATATTTCTTGCCTCCTCACTGACCAACTGCCAACATCCCAACATGCCTCACAGCTGAGTAGGTTCAAGTTATGACATATCCCTATTACAGCTTCCCCTCCCTGTCAGAAGAATTTGGATGCTATTTTCCCAGTGCTATTATAAAGCTGTCAGGAGACATGCTATAGTAATGATGGGGGGATAGGTAGCCTGGTTTCTTCTGGATGTCAAATACTGCTTCAGGTGGAGCATCGCACACATTTCTGCATTCCTGCCTTCACAACATTGCCATTGCTCGGAAGGTAGAGAAATGGCAACCAAAACTCTCCTTTGGATTTGATTACGGCCATGACCAGGAACTAGGCAGTGAGGTGACAGTGTTTGGATGAAGAGACCACATCAGCCTGGAGTTAGTAGCAGGCAGGGAAAGAAATGACATGCCCACAGTCCTTTCCTAGACTATAGGAAGTCTGATTTGGAGACGTATAATAGCATGATTAGGAATTCTAAAAGGGAAGATGAGTTGTGGCAGGTGAGATTCTGAAAAATGAAGCTTCACATTTTTATCTATGACTTGGATGAAACTGGAGTAAGCGAGCTTATCAAATTTGTTGATGACAAGGCTATGATGGGCAGCTCCTATAAAAGAATAAATATTCAAAATGATCTCAACAGACCGGAATGCTGTGTTTAAACCTGCAAGATGAAATTTACAGGGGCAGATGGAAAGTCACATTTAGATTGCAGAAATTAATTACTCAAGTTCATGTGGCGGGTGGAGGAGGGGGCAGGCTTGATTTGGCTGCAGATCCTGAGAAAAATCTGAGGGGTTTAATTGTGTGCAGACTTCGTAGGAGCTGACCTGGTGAAGGGGTCTCAAAACAACACCACCTTAAAGGGCACTAAGAGAAACCCGCCCAGGGGCCAGACAGGTTCTCCTGGTCATTATATCCACATTTCTGGACTCGGGTTTTAGAGAGCACCCTGACTAACTCAGGTGGGCTCAGTGGAGAGCATCCAGTATTAGGAGAGGACTGAAAGATCTGGCCACACAAGGTCTGGTGAAAACAGCTTGTCTATTTAGAGAGGAAGAAAACCTGGGGGCTTGGTGTAAGGGCCATAGTGATTGACTGCAGAAGCAGCATTAATCCCTGCAGAAGAGAATCTCACTCCTCAGCCTGGGGGAACCAGAAGATTTCAGAGTGACAAATACATTGTGAAATGGGTACCTTCCCAAGGGAATGAAGTGGCACCTGCTCGCTGCCCAGGAGGATGTCTCGTGCCCCTTGCCCAAACCCTTCCCTGGGGAAGCAGTGTAGAAACCTTGGAAAAAGAATGAATATGAATATGGGGAGAAAACAGACCTGGGTTCAGACCCAGTTTGACTGGTTTTTGGTTGTGGGTTTTGTGTAAGTTACTTAGCCTGTTTATTTGCTAAAATGAGGGAGGACTAGTTTAAAGGAGGACTAAATGCAGTAGCATAGTCATATAGATGCTCACTGTTATATCAGGCCATCCTGGGACAAGTCTTCTTAGTAGCATCAGAGTTGCTCCTTCCCAAAGAACTCACTTAAGCCCCCTTTACAGTGCCCATCAGCATGGTGCTCCCTCAAGTTGGTTAACTCTTGGGTCTCCAGTTCCCTCCCTACCAGGATGATGGAGAGTGGGGACACTTTCCTTACCATCACTCATCCTTCTGGGATCCCTGTTCTTGTGAGGTGAGCAGGTTCCTCCCTCTGGCAGACAGACCGGACGTGGGTCTCCCCGAGCTTGCTCTTGCGAGACTTGTGAGCCTACACTTCTCACCCTCAGTGTGCAATTTTATCTATTAAAGCCATCAATGGAAGATCTCAGTGCCAAACATCTTACAATCGCCTTTAACTTCAAATGGATAAGTGGCCTGGATTGGTGGTGTCAGTCAGGCAGGAATTTGAGAGGCCCCTTGTGGAGCTGCAAGACACTGGAGTCATCTCCACAAGTTCCTACTGAGGGGTTGGCTGGTGGAGGCTTCAGTTCTGCAAAGACAGAATGCTCATCTCCCTGCAAGGTGGCCATTTGATAGTTTTTGTCTACCGTATCTAATAGAAAGTTTCCATATTTCTCTGAAGTCTGTGTCTCCCCCTGTGCATTCCATCTGTTCCCCATGTGGCTGCACTAGGCAAACTGTCATTTCCATGCCACAGCTTTTCAAATATTAGAGGCCAATAACTTCTCATTGATTCCCAACTCCCATTAGTCTTCCTGTGATTTGTTTCTGGACATACAACTTTGGACATCCTCCCACTTGTCTTAAATTGAAGTGACCAGGATCAAATCTGACCCTCCAGGTGAGGCCCAGGCAAAGTACCTCATCAGTCTAGGTACTGTACCTTAAGTACCTCAGACTGTGTGACTTCCACAATAGAAATGTGTTGTTTCACAGTCCTGGAGTCTAGGGGTCCAAGACCAAGGTGTTGGTACAGTTGGTTCCTTCAGAGGAATGTGAGGGAGAATCTGTTCCATGCATTTCCCTAGCTTCTGGTGGTTTCCTGGCAGTCTTAAGCATTCCTTGGGTCATAGAAGCAACACCCTGGTCTCCACCTCCATCTTCACATGGTGTTCTCTCTGTGTGCCTGTCTGTCTCCAAATTTCCCCTTTAATAAGGACACCAGTCATGTTGAATTAGGGGCCCATCCACTTCAGTAACCTCATCTTAATTGATTACTTCTGCAACAACTCTATTTCTAAATAGGTAACATGCTGAGGTCTTGGAGGTTAAAACTTGAACTTATGCTTTTTAGAGGGACACAATTCAATCCATAACAGGGTTGTGGCCACATTTTTTTCCTGATTCATTTTATCTTGTCTAAGTTCAAGCTATCTCTCCAGCTGACTAAAATACTTCAGATCCTGTCTTTGACAGCCAATATTTATCTGCTATTGCTCCCAGCTTCAAATGCTTCCCATCTATTGATCCAGGGAATTGATATTTTGATGCACATGCAGTGGTATAGGTCAGAGCCCTACAGCACACCCCCAGATATTTCCCTTGAAGGCATTGATCAATACCCTCGAGTCACTTGTGATACCCTTAAGTATGATTGCATAGCAGCTACATGTCCTACGAATCCTGCCACCTTCTAGGATCATTTCTCTAGCTTGTACACAATTTCATGAGGAGCTTGTCAGATATTTTCAAGATCAGCTACAAAAGCAAACCCCATTTTCCTGGTTTACCAGCCTGGTGACCCTGTCAAAGAGGAGATGAGCTGTTCCTGACAGGACCTTATTACTGAACATACACTGTTGACTGGGGTCTCAGCTGCCCTGCCCAAGTGCCCAGCACCCTTGGTTTACAGTCTCTTCAGAAATTTCTCTCAGGAGGCACGTTGAGTTTCCCTCTCTGAGGTTTGCAAAACCACCTCAGACCCCTTTCTGGATGTGACAGTTGTGTGGCTTGCCTGAGGCTTTCCTCTATGCTTGCCAGGATACTGTCAGGACTCAGGGAGAGCCCCACAGCTGTGGGAGCCTCATTTGCATGTTTCCACACCCCGGAATGGGCAGCTGGACCAAGTGGCTTGAGCTCACTGCGAGCAACTGAAGCTTTTGCAGGTGTTTCACCAGCTCCTGCTCCAGTCTCCTCTGCCCGAGGTGGGTTCACTCTCCGTGGAATCCCACACCTAAGGGAGAAGACAGAGCCAAGCTGGAGAATAGAACTGGAGGGTCCACTAGAGAAGTCCCAAATCTGTGGATGCCATCTTGGTCAGTGTTTTCCTCCTCTGGCACCTCTCTTCCCCTAATTTCTCTCCCTCCTGAAGTCTTTCCTTCTCTCCTTCTTATTCCTGCTCTTTGACTGCATGGGATAAGCATGTTAGTGAGAGAGATGTGTGTGTCATGGGACTGGACGGGTGGGAGACATGGACTGGCCTAGATGGGGGGGCAGTGGCAGTTTGCGGGGTGCTTGGCCTCAGAGTCTGGCTGAGAAGGCAGCCTGGAGTGATCGGCAAGCCTGGAGCCACACAGACTTCAGTGTGAATTCTGACCCTGTTGTTTGCTTGTGGGATGACTGAGCAAATTCCTTCTCTTCTCTGAGGCTCATTTTCCTCATTGGTAAAATGAGGAAATACCTACATTGGAGGGAAGCTGTGAGAATTGAATTAAATGAGCTCCTTTTAGTAAAACTGTCACATGTAAAGGGACCTAGGGCCTAAGGATCCTTCTACTGAGGGGAAGGAGCCTGATGTGGTCAGGGAGAGGGGGCCGTGCAGAGGGCAGGGAGGAGGTGGCCACAGGCTGGGATGTAGGGGAGAGGCCAGGACTGTGGTGAGGCCACTGGAATGCAGAAGAAGGGGGTGGTGAATCTGAGAGAAATGGGGAAGGAAAACAATTACATGACTTTGAGCAATTTGTAAGAGGATGGACAGTAGGAGGGTTCCCTAGAGTTATGAATAGGTCGGGCCATTTAAAAAGCTGTATGTATTTTAGCTCGCGAGAGTCCTAGGAGTAAGGTATGATTTTATTACCTCCGTTTTACAGATGGGGTGACTGGGACATGGAGTTACTAGGTACCTGTTAGCCAGTCCCAGGCTTCCAACCAGGTGGACTAGCTTTCTCCTGAAGTGTGTTCTTTTTCTCTCGCTCTCTCTCCCCCACGTCTTCTGATCGATGTTTTCCCTTTCCCCTTGGTCTTCATACATCATGTTGCTTCTGTCCCTGGTGCCATCCTGTGGGATTCTCACTTCTCATTATGATGGGGGAGGTGGGACTTAAGGTTCTACCCATCCCTAAGGTCACCTTTGATGAAACCCTAATGCACATCCAGGTCAGTTCTCCCCCCTCTCACCCCCAGTCTGTAGAGAGGACGATTTAAGTTAACACTGTCAGGAAACATAAGAGAATGAACTGCAAGAGAATGAACAGATCTGAGTGAAATTAACAGAGCTGAACTCTGGTGTGACTTAGCTGGAGATCTCTAGCACTGGGGTGGAAGGGTGGAGTAGGACACGGGAAGGTGGTGCGGACCCTCTGAGACCCGATGGTGGCTCTGGATGCAAGATAAACTGTGACAAGTGCTCCTCTTGGCAAGATGGCTGCCACTCCCAATTAACCCATGGCTTTAATTACACTTCATGCCTTATCCTGCTGGGAGAAAGAATTGCTCCAAGACTGTCACATTGGGCTTAAACTCCAAGTGGTTTTCGCTTCAGAAACTCATCTCCTTGAGAAGGCGGGAATAAGGAGAACTCTCCATAGGCCTGGGGCTTGGGTGGGATAAGAATGGGGAGGGGGACAGAAAAGAGCGTGGGGAGGAAGCACAGGTAGCTGCAGGGGTTGGTGAATCCTACATCCTCACAGGTTAATTCTGGTGGGTCAGTCTTGTATTCTCAAATTACATCTACTAAGCGTGAGGACCTGCCATGGGCCAGTCTCTCATTTAAGTTCTCGTGGAGGCTAATAAGGGAGAGAATAATCCTTAATTTACATATGAGGAAAAGACTTCAGGGAGGTTAAACAATTTCCCTAACATTATACATTTATATAGAGGTAGGATTTGAACCCAGGCCATAGTAAACCCACAACAGCTGCTATTTCCAGCTGCCAATGGTCCTCTCCCAGTAGCTGGATGCCTGCTGCAGACTCTTGTAGATCAGGGTTGCCAGACAGAATCAAGGACATTTTTGCATTTGGTTATGGAGGGAAGGTGGGAAACTAGTGGGTTCCAGAAATTTGGGTTTCTCTGTGAGGAAGTTGTTCACAAGTGCTGTCACAGTTGAGAGCCCTGGAGTGAGGTGTGGGGAGAGTCTCTGGGTCATTCTGTATCCTAAGGAGGTGATGGGAAGCTTCTGTGGGAAACCATCTTGCCCTTCTACAGCATGACTGGTCTCCTGCATCCTTCCCACTCTTCCCCTCTTCCCTCCTCTGTCCCTCTCCCTCCAGCCCTATATTGTTTCCCAGGCTGTCCCTTTCCTGGGGCCTCCCTGGGGCAGCAGCCTCAGTGCCATCCTGAGCCCTCTAGTGACCACTTCAAGGCCCGCAATTATGTCAAGAGCCTGTGTCCTGGGCAATCTTATGAGATTAACCTTGAATCACAAGCTGTGTGTGTGTGCAGGGGAATCTGGACTGAGGGGTCATGTCGTGAAGGCCTGAGGCCGACTCTGCTGCCATAAAGAAGCAGCATTTCTCATCCCTGTCTGATCCCTCTTTTTCTTGGCAAAACTCCAGCTTTCATCTCCTATTTTCCCACATGCATAAGGTATTTGGTAAATCAATGCTCAGGGTGCGCCCCGGATGTCCCATGACCCGCTTGCTGGCCCCACACAGCCCTACGCTTGCTCGTGTGCGACAAGGATGCACCACCATGTCCTGCTCTAGCTACACGGTCCCTCACGCCCTAGGGGCTTCCCAAGTATTGTTCCTTCATCTTATGAATGAGAAACTGGGCTCTGGTAGTTACATAACTGACCCCAGGTCACTGTAGCTCACTGACTCTCTTCCCTTGTAGCCCAGACAGCTGAGCTCTTGCCAGGAGGGAGGGGCCCAGCAGCCTCATGAGAGGGCTGACTAAGCATCCCTGGGTCTACACATTTAAAATGGCCTGTGGGCCAGTCCCCTGGAGGGTAGGCCCCCAGGACAGGGTGGCCACATAAATAGTGGTCCCTGCCCCTTCCCGGCCCCTAGACAGTGAGGGGATTTGTGAGGCCCTTGTCTCCAATGCACGGATAGAAATGCAGCTTTACCCCTGAAGAGCACAGATTCTTTCAGCTGCGTTAAGGGACCTGTCTCATGGGTCTCACAAAACCTGCTGCTCTTCCTAAGGGTGTGAAGGTCGATGGTGGGAGTCTGGGCTTTGGATTGCTGAGTATCCCATGCGCATGAGTAATCCATCCGCGGAGGCTTGCTCTGATAGGACTGTGCCCAAATTCTGCCTGGTTTTAAATTAATAGCCTTTCAAGGTATTTACATTTTCAGCAAAAATATTTGCAAAAACTGGAGAGCCACGGAGCTTGGAAGGACGTGGGATAATGTGGTCTGCAGGCAACGGGTGCTGGGACACGCAGGCTGCCATGGTTCCTGAGTTGCGGCCATGCTGGGATATGAATATGGCCTCACGGCCAATTAGTCCTCCCTGTTGAGTGACCATGGATATTGATGGGAGATGGGTTCCTCCGGGTGTGGAGAGGGGTCACAGTTTGAGAGATTTGAAGAGACAGCTTGTGAGCTTCCAGTGTTCTCATTACATGGTGATGATATTTATATTACAAAGTGAGAGGTGGGAAGCCAGAGATACCTGGCCTCAATCTGATGGGCATGTTGAGATGTGAGGCAATGGCAACTTCTCTGTGTGAGGCCCCTGCAGCTTCAATACACCATGTGCAGCTCTACCTTCAGTAGGGAAGAGTAAGAGGGGGAGGCTGGCACTGGTGCCCTGGATTGGACCAGCCTATCTTCTTGCCCGCTTTCTCGGTCCTCTGGGCTCTGATCATTCACTGAAGTGTAACGCGTGAACCTTCTTCACCTTCACAGATTTGCCTCTTGACCTGCTGTATCAACCTCTGCAATTTCACCCCAGACCGAACAACAAATATTTGCGTGAGTCCCCGCCATGTACTGTGCGGGGAGCACGAGAGAGAGGGGTGAATAAGCAATCCTTGCCTTCCGGGAAATGAGAGTTCCTAGGAGTGGGTTAGCCCCACATCTGCTGAGTCTCTGGCCTTGCCCACGCACCTTCCTCCCATACCTGGAGGGGTATTTCTCTAGGAAAGAGCTGGACCCACTCTTTATACTTCTAGGTAATTCACTTTCAGTCATTCTGGGCTAAATGATGATGAAGATAATATCTGCAAACACAGCTTTTAAGGGAGAGTTTTACGATTGTCAAAGGAAATTTTCAATCTTATTTTCCTCTCAAAGACTGCAACTTCCCTCAACTGAACCCCACGCCAGACTCCATTCTGATTGCTTTTTGTACATTATCTCACTTAATTCTTTTTTTTTTTTTAAAGATTTATTTTTTATTTATATATACAAGCTGGGGTACAGGTCAGAGGCGCGGGGCGGCAAGAGGGTTCACCAGAGACAGAGCGGGTAGCAGAGCAGGCAGAGCAGAAATACACTGCTGAGGGGAGCAGCGGGCAAGGCAGGAGAGGTCTGCCACGCCATGTGGGATTCTCCCTGGCTGGGCATCGAACTCGCGTCGCCGCTGTCGACAGCTCCACAGCGCAGCGCTTAACCGCTGCGCCACCGGGGAGGCCCCATCTCACTTAATTCTTACAACAATTACAAACAATTCTGAGTTTGGCACATTGTGTCCATTTTACAGATGGAGAAATTCCCCAAACAGAATGTGTCCAAGGCCACACCTATGTGAAGAGGCAGTTTCACACCCTGGTTTCCTATTTCAAGCTCCCTGCCCTGCCCCATCACATTGTGTAGTATCACTTTGGGGTACCGGGCCCTGAATCTGAGCCTTGGGCTCCCAGCCCCATGCTGAGCAAGCCAGCCACCTAGGCTAGAGAGAGATCTGCTTCTTCCGCAAGGATTAGGTCTGCTCTCCCCTCTCAGACCTCTTTGGGGTTGGGCTTGAAGACCCCCTACACAGAGGGCCCACGGTCATCCCTTTCCTGGGCTTGAGGGTGCTTTCCCTTTTCATCCCTCCCACACACTGGAATGTTAAAAAAAGGCAAGAGTAAAACTTAATGGAGTTTCAGAAAGAGGGACAGGGTGCTTATGGACTCCAGGTCAAGCAAATCACTTGGTCTTTTCCAGCCTTGAGGTCAAGTGTGCAGACAGATTAGAGCCTGAGCTACCCTTCTCACTCTGGGTTGTCCTGGCAACCAGTGGCTCTCTGTTACTGCCCCAGTACCTGCTGTGCCATGCTCTGGTGGGGAGGCACAGATTCCAGCTGGTGGCACTTCCTTTGGCCCTGCCGCTTGTTCTGTCCTTTGTCATGCTGATTCTGAAGTATGGTATAGCGTTCCCCTCTGGTGGCACTTTAGAATCACCTGTAGAGTTTTTAAAACTACTGAAACTCAAGCCCATGATCAAAGGGTGATTCCATCTGTCCATCTGGCCTGGGTGTCAGTATATTTTTAAGGCTCCTTAGGTGAATTTTTGGGGCAACCAGGGAGAGAACCCCTGGGCCACCTCTTTCTGCTTCTGGCCTCAGCACTACTGCTGTCTGTACTGCTTTCCTGTTGCAATGGTCTCCCTGCTGTGAGTGCCATCTCCCAGGGCAGGTGCCATCTTCCAGAGCAACATTCATCTTTGTGTTCCTTTGCTCAGCACGGAGGCCTCAATGTGTGTTGAGTTTTTAATGAGAGAGTTAGTTAGAGAACGTCCTGGTTTCTCCCTTCTTTATTTCTTTTTCAAAGCATGGATGGGCATGTTCCCAATAAAGGGTCCTGGATTTTCTATCTGCAGTGTGGGCAGAGAAGCAGGGTCCAGAATCTCTCAGGGTTTCAGGGTCATTCAGTGAGTCTCAGTGGCTGGAGATAGAGCAGAGGACAAGGTGGGGTCTTTGGGTAGCCGTGGTGCTGCTTTATCTCTCATTTTGTCTCTGTCTCTCTGATTCTCTGTGTCACACGCATGCTCATATGCATGTGCACACACGGATATACATGTGAACAGAGGCTGTAAATCTTGAAATACAGGAGTGGGGTGGGGAGTGATGGGGAGGATTGAGGGAACAAATCTGGAGCTGTCGTTGTTTGTACGGGATGTGCTCCCTTCTCCAGCAGGGGAAGACTGGGATAATGGAAATCTTCCAGAAAGCGCAGACCCTTCCCTTACCCCACAGTTCCCTCTACCTTACTGTGTATTCTTCTCCAGAGGGAAGTGAGGAAATGGAAAGCCTCTAAGCCCACTTCTCACCCTGAGAACCGCTCTGCCAGAGTGGGGAGTGTAGTGTGGGTGCATAGATAGGAGTAAAAAACTCCCTTTCATCTCAGGCTCAAATGCTGTGCCTTGATTTCCTGCCAGCTGCTCTGTCCACAAAGCAATTGCCTTGCCTCTGCCCAGGGGCCACACCTCTTGCGGCCTCCTTGAAAACTGGGAGGTATTGATGCTGCAGCAGCACTGGGAAGCTCCGGTTTCCTCTGCCCTGCAGCTACTTGAAAGCACTCCTCTGTGGGGGCACTGCCTTCCTCACACCCAGGCCTGGGCCTCTGTAGGCCGCCCTGCTCAAGCTGGGGGCCTCAGCCCTTGCTTTGGCTCCTGAGCTCAGAGTCCAGGGGAGACCCCTGCCTACCTGCCACTCCAAACAGTTTGGCCCATCTGCAAAAGTCTGCACCAGTGCAGCTACCTCTGAGGTGTCTGTGCTTTTTTTGTCTGTTGGGTTTTTAAATGCTTTGTCTGTGCCTGCGGCGTCTGTGCAGCCCTTCTTGGTTCCTTGTGGTCTCTTACACTCTACCGCTGTTACTTTTCCTGAGCTGCTTTCTCTGAGGGATTCTAGTAACTCAGTCTAGTGACCATGTCTCAATCCTAGGCCCCAGAGAGTCCCCCCAGTTTGGCACTGTTAATAATCTGTTCTCAAAATCCTGTCCCTCCTGGATTTCTCCTGATCCTTGCTCACTTGTCTATGGCTCCAGCCTCCCTCACTTCTTCTCCCATCCTGTTCTGATTCCACTCACCACTCTGGGCCAGATCTAGCCAACCTGAGGCGAGGGCCCCTTCTGGCAGGAGCAGTGGCTGCCTTGAATAAGCCTTCACAAATACTGCCCCATGCCTGTGGGTCTGAGGCTCTCCCAGCACTCAGGAGGGCACAGAACTGACAAGAAGGCCTCTCCCCCCAAAGTTCATATTCTAAGCAGGAGAGACAGAGAAAACAGCAGAGACAGTACATCGTACAGTATGCAAGGAGATGATGAACATATGATAGGAGCTTATCTTGTTTTAACTCTAGCACAACAGTTTGAAAACACTCCGAAGTAGAGAGGGCACTACATGAATTCCATGTACCTTGCACTTGGCTTCAACAGTTACCAATGTTTTTGCCCATCTTGTTTCATCTACTCTCCCCCCCAACTTACGTTTATCTGGGCATACTTTTAAACAAATCCCAGATATCAGGGAATTTTAATTATGGATTCTTGAATTTTGACTGATAAGAATATATTTATAGTGTACATAAGAATCGAGCCATTGTTACCCCTAACAAATGAACAGTAATTCCCCTGCAACTGTTCAGCTCTACTGTGTGTGACAGTCTTGCCTCACCAGGTGTTGGAAGCCCTTGGGGGGCAGGAGCCTTATTATTGAGAAAAAAGGATCCAAAGCTTGGAAACTGGGCAAAAGGAGATTGTGTGTCTTGGCAACTTGAAATGGGGGACAAACGAGTCCACCCGAAACTGATTTAATTTTCTAGGGATGTACTTTCATTTCACTTTTGGTTGACTAGAGGCTGGACTTTATGAAGTTACATGTTAACATATAGATTGATAAGATAATGCAGCTCTTTACTCAGCAGATATGCAAACCATTTCAGTAGAAAAGAGGATTCAGTCTTTAGGGTTTTATTGCCTGGTCGGTCATTACCCAGTCTCATCTTGACTCAACAAACTCACATGTGCCTGCCTTTCCTGACTAGTTAGTTATGTAATCCCTGTTCTTCAAATTCTCTTTTGAGCCAGCTTTACTACACCTCACTAATTAGTGAAGTAATCACATGAATGCCTCTGAAAACTACACTTTGACAGTGGGTTTTACATTTTCTGTACCTCTTCTTAGTCCAGTCTGCTGCCTGTCTTGAACTAGATGTTTGTGAAATTGGACTCCCACTTGATTTAGTAAGTTTAAGGGGAAGAGTCAAGGTTTCAAGCTGAGAAGTGCTTAGCAGATGGCATCAAGCTCTGGAGTGAGGGGGAGACCTGGGGCTCTGGCTTCCCTTTTTTCTACCTGGAGAGTTGAGGGGGGTCCAGGAGCTATATCTGTGGAGTCCTTTCCTCCCTGCTACTGAGGTGGGTGGGGGGCAGGGGCAGGCCCTGGCCAGACGTAACATTTGAATGGGGGAGAAGAAAGAGGCCAGAGCAAGGTGTGTGTGTGTGTGTGTGTGTGTGTGTGTGTGTGTGTTTGTGTGCGCGCGCGCGTGCGCGTGTGCGTGCACACGCGCTGGCTTGCCAATTTGCCCCTGTGCTCAGAGGGCAAGGGTAACATTGTGGGAATGTTTTTTCATGTCTAAAAATGACTACCCTCTGATTCTTCATGCTCTTCCGAGTGAAAAGTTCTTCTTTATATCTTATTCCAATTATTCCATTACAGTTTAGGCCTGGATATGCAAAGGGAGGCAGGAAAATCTGAAAGTGCAGCCGGGATTGCAGCAAGAGGGCTTGTGTATGGTAAAAGCAGCTGCCCTTTTCATCTGCTAGGACGCTGTGTTTCTGTTCTGAAGGCGGGGTTGTGGCCATGTAGGATATGTGTGGAGTGGAACTGATGAGGGGGTTAAGGATTGTCCTGTGGGCCCCCAGGACTGGAGCTGCTCAGCGTGGAGGAACAAGTCCTCTTTTCACTTAAAAACACCCAGTGGCAGCCCTGGTTCTCTCTGCCTCCTGAGTGGCTCTTCCAGGAAACCAAAGCCGGAGGAGGTTGGGCCCTCCAAGGCCCACTCTGAGCTTCCAAATCTCCCCATGCCCAAGCTCAGCGTTCCGTGTGCCCCCACCAAGGTGAGCAAGCACCGTCCAGGGTGGTTGATAAAATGGGATTTTTCATGCAGTTTAAACGTTTGATGTGCTCAGTATTTTATTTAAATGTTCATGGAAAAGCTTTAATAACTTTCTTTTGTATTCAGGACTAGAGACATTTTTAAAAGCCTCCTGGTGGAGGGGCTGCTGAGGGGCTTCTGCTAGGGGCGGTCATTGTTAGTCTGTTTGCTAGTAAGAGCGGCATTTCTTCTTCCACCATGACTTCCTTCCTCTTCCTGATTTGTTAGGCACTCCCATCCTCCCCGGTTGCCCTCGCCTCATTCAGTTCATGAAACCCCACACTCCCTACCCACCACCCCCAGTCATTCCTCAGGAGATGTTTGCCAGCGCCAGACACTGGAGACACAAAGATGAATGAGACACTTTTCTCAGCTGGAGATGCTCTGAGCCCAGCGGCCAGGGATCCCTCATGAGTGAACGGTGCTTTCTGACGAAGCACATTCACGTTTGTTGTATGTTTAAGCCTCACGAGAAGTGGGGAAACAAACCAAGACAAGCCTTATCCATCCCAGGAGAAGAAGCTGAGGCTCAGAGAGACTGCAGGCCATCTCCAGGGTCACACAGTGGGTGCCAGTGCAGTCAGGACTAGAAGTGCCTTTTGGGTAATGGTCCTGCCCGTAACCAGTCTCTGGAAACTAAAGGAACCAGGAGCTGGAGAGAAGGCACAGGCACAGTGTCAGAGCAGCTGAGGGCTGGCCTGCAGGGAAGGGTGACCTCTGCAGGGCAGGACAGGTTCCTGGTCCCATTCTCCCTGACTGGAGTGTTTTGGTATCTGAGAATTTTTTTTTTTATTTATACGTACAAGCTGGGGTACAGGCCAGAGGCGTGGGGCGGCAAGAGGGTTCACCAGAGACAGAGCGGGTAGCAGAACAGGAAGACCAGAAATACACTGCTGAGGGGAGCAGCGGGCGAGGCAGGAGAGGTCTGCCGCACCATGTGGGATTCTCCCCGGCCGGGCGTCGAACTCGCGACAGCTCCACAGCGCAGCGCTTAACCGCTGAGCCACCAGGGAGGCCCCTGACTGGAGTGTTTTGGGGTCAGGACATTGTTCTCTTCCTTGCTTGGAAAATATCAAAGAGTATTAATTGCCCCTTAGCCACCATCTTTTGATCCCAGGAAGTCCCAGTCCTGTGGCCAAGGGGTCCCTATTGCATTCCCCTGCCCCTCCCCTAGGCAGTTACAGGGAGAGGGGTGGCAGCTAAACACAAAGTTAGGAACACTGCAGAGTGAGACAGGATGGGGTGACCGAAGGAACCTGTGAAGTGAAATTGGCAGTGGTGCCCTTTGATCGGTGACAAGGAAAGCTCCTGCCTGGCTGGGGAGGGGCTGTGTCTGTCAAGCTGTTAAAACTCTCTCCCCCCGCCAGAACCCCGACAACAGTATTGGGGTAGGAACCCAGGTGGAAGGAAAGCTATGGGCAGGAGTAGGGGAGCAACTGAGTCTGAGAAGCAGATTTGCTCTGGTTCTCGAGCACGAGAGTTACTTACTGACTGATATGCCAGGTACTGCTGGTACCTCTTGTTGCCAGGGACGTGGGGGGCAGAGCTGTGCTTGTCTTAGGAGAGGTGAGTGCCCAGAGTGTTCGCTGTTTCTCATGTTTCATTCTGGCCTTCCTGAAGGCGAAACAGAGTAGAAGAGAGAGGCCCCCTTACATTCTGCAAGGCCCCTGCTCTCCCACTCTGAGGGCTTTTTCTGCAGAGCATTCTGGATTCTCGAAGAGGTAAGTCTGTCTGAACATCAGATTTGCTGGGGAAATTTTAACCAAAGACAGTTTAGACCATACTCAGAGTCTGATGTGATAGATCTAGGTGGGGGTGGGAGTCTGGATCACCTAGAGGAGCAACATCATAATACAAATACTTAATATTTGTTTGGCATTGGTAATCAGCCACCCAGTAGGAGATGAGTGGCAATCAGTTTCCAGCAGCACAAAGGCACCTGGGGTAGGCCGGCCATGACATCGCCTGCCCACGGCGCGTCACAGCTGCAGTCTGCACAGCTCCTGGAGAAGCTGGTGGGGGGGCCATTACAAATTTCAAAGTTTTCGTACTGGCTGAAGATGTGTCCCTTTAAGCAACAACACTTAAAATTTGTCACTGTGTTTGTGGTTCTCTATAAAGTGTATTACGGGTGTCTCTGCCTTTTTAAACAAAGTCAAACGAGCATAAATGCAACCTTTCCTTGATGTCCCATGGGTATGTTAGGAAATTTAATTAATGTACTGGGCTGTAATTCAGTGGGGCTTATGGGACCATTTGCTTATACCAAATGGCCCCCTGAGGTTTTGAGTTTTTGTGCCTGCTTTTTAATTTTTCCAGCTGTTCTTCTTGCTGACTGATGTCCCCTTACTAGACACATGTACCTGCCTAAAGCAAATTTTTCTTCACTTTTAATTTGCATTTATTTGGGCTTGGGAAAGGGGTAAATGAAGTTCTTATAACTGGGTTAAGGCATCTTTGGTGAACTTCTTACCCATTCCACACCCACGCTTGGGCGAAGCAGCAATGAAATTTGGCATTGACCTCAGCCTAAGAAGTCAGGCCTGGTTGGTTTAAGGGGACACTCTTCCATATTAGTGGTTGGGTCATAAGTGGACACATGACAGGGTTTCAACTAATGGGATTTGAAGAGAGGTTCCCAGCTGATTTCTGGGAAAGTTCTTCATTCTCCATGTAGATGTAAATGAGGAGACACATAGTTCTGATTGCTCTTGGCAGTCGAATTACAACTTTCAGACCTTTCTTTGGGAAAAAAAGTTGGCATCTGGGTATGGCAGAGTGGGACGGGGAACTACAGAGGCTGGCAGAGTGGAGAGCTGGAAAGAACTGTGAATTGGCTCTTTTCTTGGAACCTCTAAACTTGTGCTCATGTGAGTTACTGTGTTTTCTTTGGTTTAAACCCTGTTGAACTGAGTAGGGTTTTTGGTTATTCGTGACAAAAAGCATCCCAGGAGATAAATCATGAACGTATGAAATAATAGTGAGTGGTTCTGGGTGGCGCCTGGAGGCTTTGGTACCTGGATTTTGTCACTCTGTTTTGGTTTCTCACAAGCTTGGTTTTGTGTTTGGATTTTGATGTGGGGCTTATTTCTTCCTGAGATTTTCCAGGTGGGTAGCTACGATGGCTTCTTGTTCATCTTTGTATCCTCAGTATTGGCTTCTTATTTTTCTTTCTGTGCTGAGTATTTTCACAGTGCCTTGCACTTACTGGGCATTCAAAAAATTGTTAGATTGACATAAACCCAGTCGTCTGCCTGTAACTGCAGTGTCCTTTCTCCTTCTGGTTGGCAATTACATGTGCTTTTGCTCTCTACCTATTAGGTTGATTAGGATGTGGCAGACATGCCAGAGACGCCATGTTTGCAATTTTTGTGTAGTGCTTTCTAGATTACAAAGTGCTACCTACCCATCCTTATTTTAGGAAATAGGTAGCTCTAGGATCATTGTCATTTTACAGATAAGAAAGCCAAAGCTCAGTGGATTTACATGAAGCTTAATTTTATAATTAGTTCTCAACAAATTTAATGTTGAAATGGCACCCAAAGCACCGTCTTTTAGAATAAATAATCCTGTGTTCAAAATAGAGCCCCACTTGTAAGATTTCTCCTGTGCAGATGCTGCAGTGTTTGCTGAGACATAAATAACATAATGATCAGCATCTGCCCGTCAGGTCTTCAAGATGAAACTGCCTCTACCTCCCACTGCCACCTGAAGAATTGCAATTTGCCATCGAGTTAAAGCTCTTCAGGATTCACAGCTTGAGCTTCTCACCTAGCTAATTGGTGCTTATTCTTCAAATTGGGTTGCTCACTCTGATGGAAGAGAAGCAGGAGCTTGCCTCTCTCTGCTCTTGCAAGCTTTGCAGCTAAAAGTGAGCCATGAAATGGGTGATTCTTGCTTCAGACATGTCTCACTGTGGATGTCCAGACAAAGGAATTTGAGAGCTCTGAAATAGGTCTGCTTCCAAGGGAATGCATTCCCTTGTTTATCAAGAATGTGAAGCGCTCCTTCAAACATGATGCACTGAGTTCATTGAATAGTTAGAAGTTAGCTCTACTGCATCCTCCGTCCTTAATGCCTGTCTGCTTGAACCTGACACAGAGACCCCAAGAATGATGGAATGATGCCCTGAAGTTGCCACTTCCCTTTTCGCTCCCCATTGCTTCGTGGGACTAGTCCACGTACATATTCCCGCACATCTTCCCTACAGGATCTCACGCCACGCTGGGACGCACAGCCTGTTCTCATTCCTGTGTTTTTGATTATCAAGCCAACCTCCCCTTCACCTCAAGCATCAATAGAAATCATGGTGTAGAACACTTATTTTGACACTTTTCTGAAAATGATGTTGCATGTATATCTTGTTTCCTGGAGGGCAAGGATTATGTTATACATTGCTTTTGTAGGGTGCACAGGGTCTAGCATTTACCTTAGCCTGTAGAATTTTGGAATTTTTCCAAAGAGTGTGTTACCCAAGAAACATCATTGCCCCTTATTGGTCTACTCTATATTATCTGTGTTCACATTTTCTGCCTCTCTAAGCATCTCCCTTGGCCACTCACTGTGAGGCTGAATGTGGGAGTCCTGGGTTTTTTTTTTTTTTTTTTTTTAAGATTTATTTATTTATACATACAAGCTGGGGTACAGACCAGAGGTGTGGGGCGGTGAGAGGGTTCACCAGAGACAGAGTGGGGAGCAGAACAGGCAGATCAGAAATACACTGCTGAGGGGAGCAGCCGGCGAGGCAGGAGAGGTCTGCCGCACCATGTGGGATTCTCCCTGGCTGGGCGTCGAACTCGCATCGCGGGCTGCCGACAGCTTCACAGCGCAGCGCTTAACAGCTGCGCCACCAGGGAGGCCTGGGAGTCCTGGGCTTTTAAGGGGACAAGTGGGTGTGCTTTCATTGTGTGTACATTCTTCAGTATATTACAAAGTCATTCTGGATTTTTGGTGCCTGGGAATTTCTAAAGAGAGAGAGGTGGAAAGGGAGAATTAAATGCAGTGAACTGTGTTGAGTACTCAAGAGGACAGTTTGAAGATCCTCCCACCCCAGCAAGGATGCTATGTCTGATGATGATGGAGGAGGTTCAGAGGGCTCTCCCAGCCCATTCAGGCCCCACGCAGCTCTCTGTGAATTTCCTACCACTAACCAAGGTTTAAAAGGTAGTGGTGGGTGGGGGTAGTTCTCCAAAATTTCTGGCTTAGTTCTTGACTCATTTCTCTTCTCTACTATTCTCCTGCCACTACCCAGGTCTCTATAGAAAAGATCCCCTCTGAGATTCAGAGTGCTGTGGCCAGTCTGAGACTGCGGAGATGCTGAGGTCAACTGAGGGCAGCTGAGGTCTGTGAAGCTTCACTGTCAAGCCTCAGGGGTCAGAGTTTGTGGCTTGTTCTCACACCTTTTCCTATTTCTTCAGCACTTAAGCACTTAACTCTTACCCACACCTCCTGTGCAGCTCAGTCCCTTGAGGCTTGAGGAGTTCTTGGATTCAAAATCTACCCTACTCCTCCCAGGCACCCCCCCCTCCACCGCCCACCCCATGCTGTGGCTTGGCCAGCTCTCTTTCCAGCCTGTTTCCTGCCAAAGTGAGGCCAAGTCTTGAGGTTCAGCCCATCTTCCCAACCCATCTTTGATTCTTCCTCAGGTGCTGTACCTGGATTAGACCAGGCACCGTCACACACACACTGGTGTTTAAAAGTGTAGGACTGCTTTGGGTTGCCAAGGTGACTCGGGAGCCCTACTGCCATTTGGTGGCAGATGTCATGGATGCTAGATTCCTGAGTGCAGAAAAGGCACCTCCTTCCAGACCAGCAGCAGGCTTCCCATTCCAGAAACACTGTGCACACCAGGCCGAATGGCCCCCTTGGGGTCTTCCCTGGAGGGAGCGTGGTGGAGTCAGAGGTCGGAGTCCCTGCTCCTCACTTTCTGGCCCTTGTAACGTCAGTGTCCTACCCTGTTTACTCATTTCATCCAGGGGATTAGCTGTACCCCACTTCCCAATTTAGATAACATACATAAAGCACTTTCGGGCAACAGGACTGGGTGGGTACTTAGTGCTGCAGAGGCATCTGCTACTCCTGCCTTGGCCTCAGGTTGAAGCTCTTGTCCTCGCAGGAGCCTCCTCAACAACTGGGCCCATGGCCAGTGACTGAGAACACTGGCTCCCCATGTAGATACTTAAGCCAGGCCCTGGACCTGAGCCACCTTGGTACCCGCACTTCCATCTTGGTACCTGCTCTCAGTCCAGTGTCTCCCCTACCCCCGCCTTCCCTCCATAGATCATTCTGGAGAGCTGCTCCTCTGCTTCCTTTATTGCAAGCGTATTTCTATTACACATTCTCTTCTCTTTGTCTCCACCACTGTTGTATGTTTATTGCTGTTTCTTGTTTAGAACCTGTTAGTATTTTGACGGTATGGCAGTCAGAATATAGGTTCGTGGGCCCCACACCAGAAGCTGTGAGTCAGGCTATATGGTGGGAGCAGGGCAGCAAAAATCAACACTCAACCGGATGATGGTGGTTTCCAGAGAGTCAGCCTGGAGCCCCACTGGCCCAGCTTGCGGGACTGCGCCCTCCCGGCAAGGGTCACTGCTGCCTCATCCCAGGCGCACGCATCCATCGACACGTCACAGAGAGGCATATGTAGCA
This sequence comes from Scalopus aquaticus, assembly GCA_004024925.1. NCBI lineage: Eukaryota > Metazoa > Chordata > Mammalia > Eulipotyphla > Talpidae > Scalopus > Scalopus aquaticus. The sequence continues at coordinate 93,383 of PVIJ01002146.1, read as the reverse complement.
TCCTCTTAGTGGATTTTCAGGTCACTGGTTTGAACATTCCACATTTATTTTTTCTTCCAGCTGTTGTCATACCTCAATCTAGTATCAGTCCTTTGGGGAATGATGGCTGATAGACGGTGAGGAGTGGCACTGCCTTCCTTCAGGAACATGGTGTAGTGGAAAGGAGTGTCTGGAACTCTATGGCTTGGGTCTCTAAGCCCTGGGTCCATCACTAGCCTGCTGTGCAACCTTGGTTGGGGCAGTTAACCTCTCTGGGCCTCACTCTCCTCATTTCTAATATTAGGTGGTTGAACTTGCCAAAGTTCTCTTCCAACTCTAAAAGCCTGTGAGTCTATTTAAGTGTGCTGACAGCTTTAGAATGGCTAATTAATGAGTTTCTAGTGGGAACACAAGTAGGTGATAATTAAGGCCTCAAAAGTAAATCTCTCAATTTCTTGTAATGGGTTGAGTGGATGAGGACTGGAAGTGTGTTTTCACCAAATGGAGCTTCTGGGAAAAGGGAGAAGGATAGTCACAGGCTCCAAACCTGGGGACTTGGGAATCAAGGAGTTCAGGAGCCAGGAACAAAGCCATACATCAGGGGACAGCGACGCAACACTGTTCTCAAACACAGCGTGTCACCCTGCAAGGCAGGCTTGGAGTCACATGGATGGAGGGGATACAAGCACCTCTGCAGACCTGAAGAATTGTACTCCTGCATTGGGTCCCTTCCCAGAGCATGTTTGTCTGTATCTTCTTCTTTAACAGTTCTTTGCACCTGATGAACGGATATGCTCATGTAACTAATGAGAAGTGGAGGCCCAGAGGAATGACTGTTCAAGATCAAGGAGCTTATAGTGCTAGATTAGAATTCAGCTCAAGCTTCTTTTTTTTTTTTTTAAAGATTTATTTATTTATGCATACAAACTGGGGTATAGGCCAGAGGTGTGGGGTGGAGAGAGGATTTACCAGAGACAGAGTGTGGAGCAGAACAGACAGATGGACTGAAACTGCTGAGGGGCGCAGCATGTGAATCAGGAGAGGTCTGCTGCACCATGTGGGAATCTTCCTGGCCGGGTATTGAACTCGTGCTGCAGTGGCTCTGAATAGCTTCACAGTGCTGCGCTTAACCCGTTGCGCTACCAGGGAGGCCCCCAGCTCAAGCTTCTTGATTCCAAAGCCCGTATCCTTTCTACTCTACCTACTAGCTGATTCTCTGAGTGGCTGACTCCCAGGGGGGAATGCCCCCCCCCCCATTCAGAGTACTCCAAGAGGATTTGTTACTCTGCCTCATGGTTTTGTGGGATGTGCCCTGGGAGTTGGAAAGACCATGTTGGGGTGGGGGTGAGGGTGTCCAATCTGTGGTAAGAAGAGCTCAAGGGAGGCTCCTTCTCCCAAGGGAGAAACCTTCTCGATAGGACATGTCTTTGCTACTGAGAGCTGGCAACAGTGCCCAGCATGGTGTTCAGACAGTGCTGCTGACCATTTAGGGCTGCATCTCAGGAGGACTGCCCTAAAGCAGGAGCATGAAGATGAAGAAGGGTGATCTGTAGAGGTGGGAGCATATCTGTCCTGGGGGGGGACAATCACAAGTCCCCATAAGGAGAGAAGCCCCCTCTGGAGGTGTGGGGAAGGGACAGGGCCACTGGCCTGAGGGGTGGAGACCAGACCCCGAACTTTGCAAAGACTCTTCTTGCTGGTGACTTTGTTTTTTTTTTTTTTTTTTATTGTTATTTATGTCTTTTACATTTTGTATTCCCCTTGGGCAGCCCACCACCAATTCACCCGTGATCCATCTCCATGGTCCCCTGTATTCTCCTCTCTTCCATTTTGTG
>PVIJ01002146.1:72588-91469 GCA_004024925.1 Scalopus aquaticus | reverse complement strand
GAGGGAGGGAGCACATCAGCGAGCATTTGCCTGGGTCTTGCCCTAGAAATGCTTCAAGTAATAAAATCAAGATGACTTAAGAAATCCATTACCCCTCTTGGCCTCTTATAGCCACCCACGTGCTCTGGCGGAAACTGTGGGGAGGAGGGGAGGCCCAGGGACCCAGCCAGGTAATGGGACCACCATCCCCTCACTATAAACTAGGGGATGGGATGAGATGGTCCTGAGGTCCCTGAACTCTGATTTCTGGTGGGTCTAGAGGAGATGTGTTATTATTTTGGGGGGGGCGGAGAAAGGGATGAATTTGAGAAGAGATGCCAGAAAGAAAGGAGAGAAGAGAGGCAGGTAGAGGAGAGAGGAGAAAATTGAGGGACATGGGAGAAAGCCACTACACAGTGAGAGGCACAGAGCTGGGAAGGTTCATCTCCACTTTGGTGCTGACAATCCAGACCCTCTAAGCTCACACCTATACCTGAAAAGTGAAACTGGGCTACCCAGCTCGCTGTAGTGAAGGGCAAACAAGCAGGTCACAGACCATAAAGTGCCACACAAACTAATGTACTGAATTCATAAGAAAAACACTGAGAAGAGAGGCAGGAAAGGCAGCAGAAAAGATGGGGGTGGGAAGCCAGGGGAGATCCTTTCCCAAAACTTTCTTTTCCTGGGGATATGGATAGAAGAAGGGGTGGGAGTGGGAAGAAAATAATGAAAGATGGATGAAAGAAGGAATGAAATCCTTGTGTCCTTTTTGGGGAACAGGAATCGTGGGTGGGAGGTGCTTGTGGCTCTGTTGCTAACTGAGGAGTCTCTGCTTGGCAAGAGCTGATGAGAGGGTTGGGGCAGGTGGCATGCTGTGCCTGCTTTCTTCCCAGAGGCTTGAGGGAGGGAGAGGTGACTCTCAGGCTTCAGACTCTTATGGAATTTCCCAGTCTCTGTCAGAAAACCCTGGAGTCTGACGTGAGGGTTGCCTGGTAAAATCTCATGGTAGAATTTTGGACAGGAGGACAGGATTCAGAAGAAAAAAAGAGAAAAATCTGGATGTTCCAGGGCATTCCAGAAAGCCAAACCAATGTAGGCCCGTGAGTTTATGTGGGCCTGGCTCCTTGATGGCTCCTGCTGCTGCCCGTGCCTGCATTCTCATCTTGGCATGAGGCGAGGCCAAGCCCGGGAAGCACAGGGCTGGGGTCAGGGCAGCCAGCTCCCTGGCAGACTAGATTTATGATTTGGCTGGGCCAGGGAGAGAGGGCGCCTGCAACAATCCAGGCCATGAAAAGCAGGCCAGTGTTTCTTCGAGGAGTCATGGTGCCAAAGGCAGGGCATCCGTCTGGCCTCACCATGGAGTGCATTTGTCACCCTGCGCCTGGGACCTGGCTGGCCTCCCTCCTGCCATGTGTTGCAGCAGCCTCTGCCTGCAGCCCCAACAGGTGCTCTGAGCAGGAAGGCCTGCTCCGTTCCTTGGGACCCTCTCACGCTGAGCTCTCCAGTGGGTGCCCATCCCAACTGATGACTACTTGACTTCCCCTGGGGATGAAGTCAGAGAGTGAAAGGTTTTCAGAGATAGCCACTACTGTAATTTCATGCTGTATTCTCAGGGAGCTCTGGATTCCTCCAGTTACCATTCAAGCTGCTGAGAGAGCCTGAGTGTCCAGGGTTCAGTCCCCTACCAGCAGTATATCTTTGCTTCTATCTGATAGAGATATTGATGTTCTTGGTAAGGTTTCATTTGAAGAATGGGCTCTGATGATGAAAAAAAAGTTTGAAGTGTGGTAGAGGAGGGAGAACATGAAACAGGGTGAGCTGTGATGGGGAATAGGAGCTGCTGCAGAACAAATCTGCTCTCATTTCAAAGAGGAAGAGGCAGAGGGCCAGAGAAGACCAGCAATTCAGGCAGTTGTTGGAGAATAGGAACTAGAACCTAAACCTCCTGGCTCCTCCAGCCAAGCTCTCTCCATGATACTGGGCTGCCTCTTTGGAGATGCCAAAGTGCTTTTTGAAGCACTCATGATAAATCCCTCTTCTCAAGCCCTATGGTGCCTCCCCTTTCCTCTTACTATCCAAAAAAGCAAGACTTGGAAAGCTCAGGTGATGTATTTCCTAATCTTTCCTCTGCCAGAAAGGGCGTCAGCCCAGCAAGTTTATTTCAGGTATGAAGCAAGACCTCTGTGGTCAACCTGCAATCACAGCCTATTTTGCCAGAGCGCTGTCTCCAGGCCCAGATCCTTGGCGGGGGATGGCCACCCCGCCATCCCTGTGGGCCTTGGTGGTTATCAAGGGTTTTCTGGCAGACCACAGGACATTTCCTTTACTTCCCTCTTGGTTTCTGGAAAAATGTGCCTCTTTTATTTAGGCCTGAGTCTGTCCACTTGGGCTTTTGATTGTTGGTACTGATGCAGCTGCTTCCTGCTTTGGTCCCTGGATTCCAGCCCGGAAAACCCCAGACTAACATTTCTCCTGGGCAAGGGCCTTTCTCCACTTCCAGCACTTTGTGCACTGTTCTCTCCTAGGGTTCCTCCAGCCCTTCCCCAGCTCCTGTCCCCATCGTGGCTTGCCCTGTTTCATGTTCTCCCTCTTCTACCACACTCAGTTTTCTTGTGCATCACCCCCAGCCTCTTCTCTCCAGATTTACACATGGTTATGTTCTTTCTAATTGCCCCTCTCAGCTTAGAGCTCTGACCTTCTCCAGTAAGCAGCCCACTTGGACGCCCCTCCCCATTGCAGGAGCCACTGCGTCAACCTCTCAGGACTCCACAGGGGAAGAAAGCAGGGATCCAGCATTTCCTGAGAGCCTGTTACAGGCCAGGTATTGTTGGTAGTGCCTTGCCAATTTATCTCACTTGGTCCTCACAAACATCTTATGAAGAGATATTAATATTCCCATTCTTCATAGAGGGACACTAAACCTCAGAGATTTAGCAATTTGCTCAAGATCATAAAGTTTATATGCTTTAAAGTCTTGGTTTTTGCCTAACCCCGAGTCCAGGTAGTCCCCACAATATGGAGCTGTCTAGTTGGTCACCTCGCGTGGTCAAATTAGGGTCCCTCAGCCCTGGACTGATGGCAGCCTTTCTCCAAAGCACTCACTATGATACCAAATCCTTCACCTTGGTTACCTCTTCCCGATTTCTCACTGACTGACCCATCAGTACAAACTGAGCATGCAGGGAAATGTAGGAAAGAGAAACATTGGCCCCCACTCATTCCAAAGGCCAAGGAAGGCTAAGGATGGGAGCAAGCTACGGCCATCCCCAAACATGGGAGAAAGTTAGGGCTATAGATGGAGTCCTGATCTCCATCCAGGATAGGAAACCGGGCAGCCAAGATAGGAAACAGAGGCGATGTACAAACCTATAGGTGGTTCATCCTACAGAAGAGAGATGGATGGTGGTGGAATAGTCGCACTTCTCACTGCCCCATTTCCTAGACCTCTTTGCTCTCGGGACCGATTGCATAGACAGCTGGAGTGACTCTCTCTCTCATTACCTGTAGCGTGTCTCAGTGGGCAACAAGGTGAGGAGCTGGGGGATGGGAAGGGGGAGGAAGTCTGTGCGACCCGAGGTCTTTCTGGTGGGATACTGCATGGTGGCTGGCTTCTCCCTCTCCCTCCCAGCCAGTCTGCCTTGACGTCCTTCACCCCCAAGAGTGGCAGAGAGGAATGTGGCTCTGAGAGGTAGACCGGGAGAGGTAGCCAGTATGCTTCTGGCTCTTTGCCTTTTGAAGAAGGGGCATTGGGACAGGAGACAGGGAGGGCAGTGACCAAAATGGGGGCAGGGAAGGCCCTAGGTTGGAAAAGGAAGAGATTATACTGCCAACTCTTTCGTGCAACACTGCTCCTTCCAAAGTTGTTACCCGAGAGCGTGTTCGGCAGAGGAAGCCGACTGCTGACAGCAGCAGCTGTGGAGGCGGCAGGAGCGAGAGGGGTGGCATTATCACCCTGGGGCGGATGGGGAGGAGGGTGGTGTCTCCTGCCTGGTCTGGGTCTGAGCCTCACCACCCATCCCCCGTCTCAAAACCGAGGAGGAGAGAAGATTCCAGTGGAACTCAGAGAGATACCCCAAGAGGGTCCATGCACACTCTCTGTCTCTCTGTCTCTGTCTCTCTCTGTCTCTCTCTCTCTCTCTCTCTCACACACACACACACACACACACACACACACACACACAAAACTTCATTCCTCTCTTGCTCACCTGCATACTCACACACACACACTGCCTCTCACGTTCTTTCACACATACCATTTCCTCTTTTGTGCACTCTCACATGCGTGCGTGCACACACACACACATGCACACACACACAGATTTCTCTCTGTCTTCCTAAGCCAGAGCATTACACCAGTGCTCTCCAGCCCAGCCAAAGTTGGAGTATTTCTGGGCTGAGCAATCCATTCCATGAGGATAAATCATCCCTAAGCATGCTCAGGCTCCTTTGAGGAAACTCAGGAGAGGAAGCCAGTCCAAGAAGGGTGACCTGCTCGGCCAGCAGCCGGCCAGGAAGACAACCTGGGCCCTGGTGATTGGTGTGTCATGGCTGGGACTGTGAGCTCTTTCCAGCGCTTTTGTCTGGCACTGGAAGCGAGGCTGGGCAGTGTGAGGGGCAATCAGAGCTGTTCCGGGTGGGCTGCTGCGCTGTGTCCTGCTCTCCCTGCTGATGGACCAAGCTTCGGAAGCGCCAGGCAGAATGGTGATGTTTTCTGCTAACGTGAACACAACAGCCTGGGTTGATTTACAGAGACATGTTTTCTCTCTGAAAGCAGTAACAGCAGCTCTGGTCCCCTAGACTGAGAAACACTAGTGGAAACTCCAGCCCTTGCCTGTCATCAGCCCGAGGAGGCCACGGTCCCTTTGAGAGCTCTGTGAGCCGGGTGTGCCTGCACCCTGGGTCTGCTCCCAGGCTGGACCTGGGACCCTGAGCCCCGGCACTGGGGGTGAGGAGTGGGAGAGCCTGACTGCCCCGCCAGGCTCTGATGGACAGTCGAGTTGATGGTGTTGGCTCCCCTAGGACTGCTTCTGCTGCCTGCACGGCTTCTGGGGCTTTGGTGCCTGCGGCTGAGTGAGTGGTGGTGAGTACTTGGGCAGATGTCCCTTTCCATTTTGCTGTCTGTGTCCACGTGGGTCACAGTGGATGAGCTCTGCAGCTTTATTTTCAGAGACCAGACATTAATTTGCCTCACCTCCTGCCAGTGGGTGGGGTGGAAGAAATAGGGAGCAGGGCCAATCTGGGGTGAGGAGGTGAGCACAGGTGACTGGGGCTGCAGGTGTTTGTCTCAGGAGTAAGGGGCCCTGCTGGGAGAAGCTTCTTTCACTGCTTCCCTCTCCCTCTTGGATCAAGACGTGCCTAAGTGTGTGAGGGATGGCAGCCAGAACCCCACTGCTCATGGGTGTTTCTGGATTTGGGGCCAGTGTGTACTCTTGCTGCAAACCCCTGCTGGCTGAAGGGCTGGGAAAGCAGCGTGAGTTTGCCCTTCACTTTCCCCAATCGTGTGGCTTACTCCCTCCCCAGCTGGGACCACCAGAAAGGGCCCCCATCCTTCTACTTCTTCCTGAAACCCTTGCCCCAGGCTGCAGAACTCCTGAGGCCCAGGTTGCTGCTGGCACTGCCAGGAAAGGGAACTGTTGTAGGTCTCCCCACCCCCATCCCACTCCCATCACCCCCCTCCTGTGTGCAACTGAGTGGGACAGGATGAAACTGGAGACATAACCCGTGGAACCCAGGGACCCTCTGTTACAGCCTTGGTCCTGCCTACCCATCGAAATGTTGACCTTAGAGGTTCTGCTTATGTTTTCAGTTTGACCGTCTCTGGGAATGGGAGGTCTGAAAGGCGGCTACATGCTGTGTGGAGTCTCATCTCCCATATTCCTAGGCAGGCCCTCAACTACCTCTTTTGACCCCTCAGGGATGCCCATCCTTCTAGCATTCCAAACATGTGACCCTGTTTTCTGCTCCCCTGTGATTGTACAGTCTTTGCTTCTATCTCCATCTGCTTCCTAAATGTGTATGTTGGGACATGATTATTTCTGAGGTTCTTTGGTGGAATATTTCCAGCTTTCTAGAGGATTGTGTTAGGGACAACTCTGTACGCCTCCTCCCATATTTCCAGATCCTTTGGGGCCTATACAGTGCAGGGATGGAGGACTGTGATTCTAACTCACTTGAGAATTATGATCTTAGGCTTCCACGATGATGATTTGGTGCTAGGGGAGCAGCGGTGTTTGGCGTGAGACTTCGTGACAGCAGCCACTTTGATATTTGGGGCTGGAGCAGCCCTGGGCCTTGTAGATATTTAAGGATATCCCTGGCCTCTACCCATCAGTAGAACCCTTATTTTTTAACAAAAATAAAAAATAAAAAAATATCTCTGGATGTAACCAAATGTTCCTCCCCCCAGCTTAGAACGGCTGGTGCTGGTTAATGCCGCTGCTCTATTCCCTCCTTCAGCCTTTAGGTGACTGTTGACCTCATGGGACTTGGTCACAGTGTGGTCTGGTGGAGTGAAGTGTAAGCCCTGGCCTGGGGGTGCAGACTTCTGGGCTTTGAGCTCATGTTCCCACCCAATCTATGGTCCCAGCCAATCTATGCTGAGGATCACTTCTAGTCCTCTGCAGTCTCCACTCACTTCCAGAACTTTCTCACAGAAACGTGGTGGTGAGGCTCAGAGCTGTGGGGGTGGAGGTCTGGAAAGGACACCCCCCCCCCCCGCAGGGTATCACCATTCCCTCCTGACATTTACCCCAAAACCAAAAGTGGCTTGGAGACCAGGATGGATTCAACATCCAGGGCATGTGTGAGTGTGCAAACATGAGTGCATACATGTATGCATGCACTTGCTTGCAGCTTTCTGGATCCTGTACCAAATGATTGATGTGGAGCTGAGTCCTGCCTTGAATAACTTGTGAGTGAGATAGAAATCCTATTATGCATCAATAAAAAAAAAAAAAAACCACAACAAGCCAACTGAGAGGATTCTGTGTTTTGCTTAGATTAAATATCACCCTTCTAGGCAAAATACATTGGAGAAAGAGAAAACAAGAAAAGCTCTTGAGTGACTTATTTATCAGAATTTTCCTGGGATAATGGTGGGCTTGTTCTTCAGCAATCCAGGAGGGCTTCATGAAGGAGGAGGAGTTTCAGAATCTATAATGTTGTGGATGGGAGGCAGGATGACAAGTATATGTGTTTGTGTGTAAAATCCTTGGATCCTTTCTTTTGACAGTGAATTTGGGGTCCAGGTAGAGAAGTTGGTCAGACTGTCTTCCTTAGCTCTTTAAGTAGGCAGGTGCCAGCTGTCTCTTTATGCTTCCCATTTATTCTGCTAAAATTTGCCTTCAGATCTATAAGGTAGACTACCCTGCCCCAAGCACAGACAAGAGACTTGCAGGAGGCCTTGTATTGCAGAGAAATTATGGCCAACAGCACAGAAGTGTTTCAGGTGGCACAAACCAGCAAATCATCGCCTAGTCAGACTGTTGGGCTTTGAAATGTCATGTGTGACCCATTTGCGAAAGATTTTAGCTCTTAATGATGCTTGTTTCTGGTGGTTATGATTACAACCCTCAAATAAACAGCATCTCTGGAGGGATGGGAGGGCAACTGCACAGTGCTGCCTGGGGCTGACAGTCACACCAGACAACCCACAACACATTGTCCATAAGACTGAGTCTTCACAGTTCCTGTCCAACTCCACAGAATCTGTTTTCTCTCCCTAGCAACTATGGCCCTTCTCCCCTTTGCCTGGACCCTCTCCCTTAAAGAGAGTTTTCTTTGAAAAACTTGATACACTTTGGAGAAGGCGAAAGAGGACTTATGATATGGGCAGTTTTGGCAATGCAGCTTTTGAACCAAAAGGTTTGCAGTTTCATGGTCCTAGAATAGAGCTGGCTTCCCACCTACTGTGTGTCCATTCTGTTCTGGAATGGTGGTACACAAGCCCATGGGCAGGGTGTGGACTGGACCTGTGTTACTCAAGACTAATGTGAGACTCACTCAGTCTGAGCAAGGACAGAGAGGACACTCAGGGCCCCTGGGGTCCTTGTGTGTGCTCCCACAGAGGCACAAGCCTGTGTACATGGGGTTCAGCACGGGCCCCATTGGAAGAGTGGCCCAGCTCTATGTAGGTTTACAGCGAGAAGTGCAGCTTATTATGGGGGACAACAGGGCAACATCTGGCAGTGACCTTAATTCACAGCCCTTGCTGGCCCATCCCCAGATGTGATATGATTGCTGGGAAACAGTGGACTGTGACTAGGTGGGGGGGCCAAGAGAAGCTTCTGATAGGGTTGGAGTTCCCAGCCCAAGTGCCCTGAGCAGGTGTGTTGATAATCAGACACACATAAATATGCTTCCCCTGAAGGAGCAAGGAGAAAGTGATGGAGAGGGTTTTCTGGAGGAGGGGGTCCCCTTTCTGCAGTGCCAGCTAGCAACAGGAGCCCGCTGGCCACCCCTAACCTAGGAGAGTTGCACTGAAAGCTTTAGCAGATGTGATCCCTCTTGAGGAAGTACACTGAGTTGGAGGACACTCTGTGGGAGCAGAAAGTCTCCATCAGTCCTGCGTTCATTTCTTTATCGGACTTTTGTCGAGTACTCCCCAGCCCTGTGCTAGGGGATGCCGAGACTTCCATTGCTCACAGTCTAGGGGAGCACAGAGGCCAACTGAGATGTGGTGGTCCTCACACAGCTGTGGGAGCCCAGTGTGGTCCAGATTAATTGCTTTTCTGGCTATTCTCCTGGCAGAGCTTTTCAGGCCCCACCCCAAGGCTTTCAGGGGATAACTGAGATGCAGGGTCAAATCACAGCTGGAAGCGGCGGGACTGCTCCCAAACTGCCAAGTCTTAGAGGGGCTTATTAGCCTCTGCACCCCCACCCCCACCCCTTGCTGGCAGGAACCTCCCAAGTGCCCTTCCATTCTCTACTCTGTGTTAATTGCTCCTGACATTCTATTTGCTCCCTCCCTCTACCCCCACCCCTTCCTACTGTCTGTCTGCCGGTCTAACTTTGGGACTGATCACTTCCTCCCCAGTTGCCCACTTAGCCCCTCCTGTGGGATAAGTGGGACAGCTGGTATTTCTGTAAAACCCACCTGAACACCTGAGGGATACAGAGGGCCTGTGCCTGATTTTAACAGTATTTGGTGTTTTGTTCTTCCTTTTGCACTCATTTCCATATTGAGGTTTTGTTCAGGACCCGGGTGTCACAGCTTCCGTTCCAATGGGGAGAAAGGCTCTTAGTACCTGACTTGATTATTAAGCCCTGATGCCTGTTTCCTTATATAGAAAATGAGAGAAATTTCTAGAATTGGCTTCTCACAGTGTGGTCCCCAAACAACAACATCAGTATCACCAGAAAACTTGCTAGAAATGCTTATTCTCAGGCTCACCCCCCACAGAATCAGAAATGCGGGCTGGGACCCAGCAACCTATGTTTAAATTGCCCTGGGGGTGATGATGATGCAGCTGGGGTTGGAGGACCACAGTTCTAGAACATAAGTGGGGTCCCCTTCTAACTGCAGCTCTAGGTGTCAACATTACACCTGTACAGTCACTAGTGACTTGCAAAAATCCACCAGCCACTTTCTGGAGCATAGCCAGTTACCTAGATGGTGTCATTAAATTCCCAAAATTGCAAAGCGACCCCAACCAAAGTCGAACCAACTATTTATACCCTGGCCTTTCATAGAAAGGACTTCAGGTGGTTTCCTTCCCTGTCTCTTTAGGGAGGCGCCCACAGAGGTGGGCAATCTTATGAATAATACAGAGAATCCGCAGTGCACACCACAGACCCGAGAATCACTGCTGCCTTGCGGGACACAGCTCTAATCTGCCCTAAAGGCTCTCCTAGGCAGCGTCAACAGTCCAGTCCTTTCAGAGCCTCAGATGAGAGCACAGACCTGTGACTTTAATAAGGCCTCCCTCCTCAGAAGAGCAGAATGCCCTAACATCTCTCTCCTGCTGCTGGCATTTAGCCCATCGTGAAGTTAATTCAAGCAATACTAATAACTGGTTTGCTGGTGAGAAGACCTCTTGTAGACCCCTAAATCCAGCTCGCTAGGGTGCTGATAACAGACTAAGAATCCTGTCTGACCACCTGCAGTCATTCACAAAACAGCATGTAAAAGACCCAGTGCTGGACTGGATTCTATGATGACACCAATACAAATAAAACCTTTGTCCCAGCCCTCTGTGGACCAGCTGTCTAGGAGGGGGATAGTGCCCTGGACCTCTGTGTTTAATACCGGCATCCTCCCTTCTGCTTTTCTCCCCTCCAGACCTTTCCCCTCACAAATCCTCTCTCCTTCCTTGGCGCAGATGGCTGTCAGTTTCCTGGAGGTCCTCAAATCCCCGCCAATAGGGGTCCATCAGGTCAAGCTCAGCATCCCACTTTCCTCTGGTTCTGCGAGCCGGGCCCCAGCTGAGACCTTTCCCGGCCTTTCTCTGGTCTCCAAGGAGCCTGCCAGAAATGCAGCCTGAGAAAACAGCCTCCTTCCCTTCCCCCATCGCTCTGTTCTTGCTCATTTCCCCCAACTCCCCAAGGCTCCCCAAGCCTGCAGCTTCCAGCTCCTGCCTGCAGTCCTGTTTGCTCCCTGCCCTGTCAAACTCATGTTTTATGCAAGAACATCCCCATTCTCATGGAAAGTACAGCAAAGTTTGGGAAAGAATTTCAAATTTCTTTTGAAGAGGGTGGAGCAAATACAGGGGTATGGGGTTAACCTCAGTGGAGAGTTTTTTTTCCTGCCAGGATGCACACGTGTGTGTGTGTGTGTGTGTGTGTGTGTGTGTGTGTGTGTGTGTGTGTGTAGGTTGCCTCACTGTACCTCCTAGCAGTGCCCATCTTGCTTTGCCTTTTTCCTTCTGGGAAGTACCAGCAGTATATTCTTAAATGTTCTCAGAAATTTGGGAGGCAGGGAAAAGAGGTTTTAAATATTTGAAAGAAAATGACTATGTTTAAAACTTTTTTTTGGTAATTTTCACAAGATCTGATATCCCTTTGTTTTGAAACATTGAAATGGTTGTATATAATTTATATATTATATAAATTTATATAATTTAAGGATAAAATTAACTTGTTAGGTATATCAAATTGTATGTTACAGTTTATCCTACTAGTAATTCCAAGTTCCCCATTAGAAAAGCGCCCGCTCTTCTTTCAAAAGTCTAGCATCCCTTCTCTTCTGATGGTTTGTAAGAAGTAGGCAAAACCTTGAACAGATGAATCCATCTACAATACACTTAGAGGAAGACAAAGAACTGTATTATGTTTTCTGGACTTGGTGTTGGCGAGAAACAGAACAACACTTATTTTCAGAAAGGGAATTGTGGAAAGAAATGAGAGGGAAACCTTTAAATCTCATTGAACACAATTTGCTCCATAGAACTTGATCTAATCAGCCTCATTCTTCCAGCCATCACCTTGAGTCATTTTTGATTCTTCTAACACTTCATTTGTATCATCCTCCTAGAGTTCTGGAAGCTGATGATTTGCCTAGATTGAGATAAGCATTTCTCCTTTTTGGCATGTTAATGAAGTTTTTTGATCGATACCATGTTTTTCCGACTATGGCTCTATTTCTCTCACATGCAGTGGAAAACTTAGGGGCCAGGCTGGAGTCCTAGAGTGGCAAAACCATTAGTCTAGGAGGGATTTGGTTGAGAGATCCTGCCCAGCTTTCTCTAGACTTAAATGTCCCACAAATGCCCTAAGGAGCTTGGTGCTGTTTGTGCTTTTCTTAGTGCATCTATTAAATGCTGTGGACATTCCCTCTCGCCTCTCTACAGATCTGTTCCAAATCCTAGATCCAGTACTTGTACAACTGGAGCTGCTGAGGACAATTTTTCCCATACTTGATTAAAGTAATTTATTTTATTCTCCTTTGTACTTGGATTCCTGGGAACAATTGATTTTTCTATAGGTCATTTAGAAAGGAATGTCAAACAAGGTGCATCATTATATGCAGATGAAAAGATTGATGTCGTTTATTTAAAATCTTATTGCATAATTTTTAGAAACTGTTTAGAAATGTGAAAATATCCCATCCTAAGCACCTTATTCATTCTAAAAAGTTTCAGAACACAGAAAGGTATTTGAAATAATATGTTTCAAAGAAGACCTTGGGAAATTATTTTTTTCTTCTATGTTTTTTGTGAAAATGTGGGTATTCACTTTTTCAGTCTTGTCCCTGGGGAATTTCCTGTGTTGAAGAGATTTAGAATAAAATCTACCTTCCTCTTCCCTCTCTGTAGCTTCCTTTGCCATTATTCTTAAAGAAAACCATTTATGATGTGCCCAGAATTTCACTATAGCTTTTGGTTGGAGCAGGGGAACACAAGGATGAAGGAGAGAGAGAAAATATCAAGAGATAAAGACATGCATCCAAAATGAAGCCCACAGAAGGACATAGAGAGGTGGACAGGCTGGCAGACCCCACTGACAAGTAACAAAAAAAGGGGTCTTACTTGCAAACACTGACACCCTCCTAACAATGAGTCCACCCCACCTGGGTGGTTTTTTAGGGGCTCACTAAGCACATTACCAAGCACTTCATTAGCTCTGGGGGTGGGGAAATTGACTAGGCAGATCCGAGGGAAGGGCCCACTCTGGGCCTTTACACCCACATCTGCAGCTTCTATATTTGGGGGATCCGCTATGAGATTGAATCTATGAGGGACACTTAGGAGAGGTGGGCAGTGAGATGAGAAAGGGGAAGGTTAGTGGGAAAATTAGGAACAAATCCTCTGGACTAAAGAGAGTGGTCTCTATGGGCTTTGCCAGCTGTGTTTATGTACCCCTCGCAGGACCAATTATGAAGCTGATGAATGAATGTCTTACTAAAAACCAAACCTTGAAAGTGATCTCCTCTCTCCTACCTCCTTTTTTCCCTTCATACTACCATCTTCCCTGCCCTTCCCCTCTTTATAGCAGTGGAGTGGTGATGGAGAGACTCCCAATAGCTAACATTTTTTTTTAAGATTTATTTTTATTTATGCATAGAAGAACTGGGGGGTGTAAGCCAGAAGTGGAGGGGCGGGGAACGGATGGAGTGAGGGGGTGAGAGGATTCTCCAACGACAGAGTGGGGAGCAGAACAGGCAGATCTACTGAAGTACGTGCTGGGGGGAGCAGCAGGTGAGACAGGAGAGGTCTGCTGTGCTATGTGGGTTAGCTCCTTGGCCGGGGATTGAACACATGCCCCAGTGACTGGTGTTAGTTTGATAATGCTGAGACGTAACCCCTGCACCACCAGGGAAGCCAATAGCTAACATTTTTAGCAGTTACTAGATGCCAGGCAGGGATGAACTGACCCTGGCCAATGAGGTTCTGCCTGCCTTTACAATCTTCTTGGTAAATACCAGTAGCTTGCAACCTTTAGGGGCATTGGTAAGGCCTGTGGGCCTCCCCACCTCACTACCAGGTTGCCATGAAAGGCAGTCTCAGGTCAAACTTTATTCCTCTATAAATATTTATTAATAAACCAGCACAAAACAGTCATATCACCTGCTCTGGAAGCTGGAGGAAGTCCTTTGCTCTAGCAGCACCTGGCCTGAAAAATTCCCTGGCGCAGATGTCACAGGACTTGAGTGACCATCTAATACAGGGAGCCTTAACTTTGGAGGAGATGCTAAAGGAGTTGGGGTGGTTTATCCCAAAGAATACCTCATTGGGAGGGGGCCTGAATGAAAACACAACTGACCATTTTTAACACTCACATGCTTTTTTTTCTTTCAGTTTTAATTGATGTTATAAAACAAAGATAGAAAACCACAAAATTGATGTTTTGGTAATGGTTATTTAGGTTATCTCCTTGCATTACCACCGATGTCAAGAAGAGAATTTTGGCAGTCACTCTAGAAGATTCTCTGCATTCTGACTTTCTCTGCATGCATGATTTTTTTCTTTGTCTCATTATAGTTTGATTTTGTTTTTCTCATGGTGAATTATACCAGGCAGGTGGACTTCAGCTCCCTGGACTCAGAACAACCCCTAATTCATTGAACCTGTAGCGGAGGATTGAAGGTAGACTGTGAAAGGAATTTCTAGGATTTCGAAACCCTAGAAATCAGTGGAGACAGAAAGAAAAAGAATATCCTTGAGATGTCTTAGCTTTGGTTCTGATTAGGAGTAGAAAAATATAAGCGACTACCCTTAAAAGATAACCTCAGTCTTCAGGTTGCCCTCATAGAACTAGACTGGCTGGAAGCCCCTTGTCTTTTCTAATCAACAGGAGACCAAGGAGGCTCTGTAGTCGGGAGGTAAGGGATGGAGGAGGGAGACAGAAGCCATCCCACCCCACAGTACCCTGACCGGCTGGCCTCAGGGGTCTGTGGGGTGTCTGTGACCCCTCCTTCAGTGATCTGAGGCATGCTCTTCCTCCTGAAATCTCTAATCCTGCTTTTGCCAGTCAGAGAGAGCAACTCTTGAAAGAAAGAACGACCAGCTGGGGGACAGAATTGGGACCTGAGCCCACCCCATTCCCAGTGACCAGGGCAGCCGAACAAACACACTCTGGCCCCGGGCCCAAGCGACACCAGGCAAAATGCCTGGAGGAAATGGAGCAGTGGACTAAGAGGAAAGTGAATGGTCTCCCTGCTTCCCTTCCATTCAGGGTGTGGTTTCCATGGGGCCCCAAGTGTGTTTACAGGCAGTAGACCTGGGGGGAGGAATGGGGACCTGGGCTGCAAGGCTGTAGGGACAAGAAAGGGAAGACTGGGGGAGGCAGGGGCGACGGGGGTACTTGAAAACCAAATAAAAAGCTGGCTGTCGAATACTTTTTGCCAACCATAGTCAATTCTTAATTATCCCAGTAATGGGAGGGAGCAGTGGCAAGAATGATTCAAAGCAGCAAATAATCCCAAACCATTTAAGCTACATGATTTTTAAAAGAGAGAGAAGGAGATTTCCCTTCCTAATGATGTCTGGCTCAGACCGATGTTAAATGAGGGGAGTATTAACAGGAACTCCCCAGGAATCAAGGCTAGGCCCAGTCTTACTTAACATGTTTATAAATTATTTAGAATTCACATTTTCTGATTTCATGAAAGGATACAGGGAGAGAGCTCTGCGTCCTTCTGGGAGCCAAAGGAAACCCTCTTCCAGGGATGATGCACTCACCGGAGGGACTCCCCAAAGTGGGAAAAGAGATTGGAGGTATCAGGCTAACCAGACCACCCTTATGGGAGGCACGCAGGCCCAGAGAGACACAGCCAAGAGAGTGGCTATAAAGAGTAATGGGAGTCTCTGCTCTAAAACCTTGAATGACTCCCAGCTTCTCCATGAATTCAGTTCTTCCAAGGCCCCCCATAGCATGGCCCCAATACCTCTCACTTCCCTCCAGCCATGATCCTAATATGGAGAACACAGCCTGCAAGGCCTGGTGAAACCCCCCCCCACACACACAGTCACATGACTGAACGCAAGGCCCTTGGAATTGTACCCATAGTTCTGACTTAGTCTCCCCATTCATCCATGTCACACCAGATACTAGTTGCCTCCCCAAATCACACCTCACTTTCCTGCAGGATTCTTTTGACTTCAGTTGCCATCTCCTCTGAGGAGACATACTACAGCATGCTTGAACCTTAAGACAGTCTGCTAAGTAAAATAAGTCAGTCACAAAAGGACAACTGCAGTATGATTCCACTTATATGAGGTACCTGGAGTAGTGAAATTCATACAGACAGGAGTTAGCACAGTGGATTCCAGTGGCTGGGTCGGGGGAGGGGGCACTGAGGAGTTAATACTTAATGGCTACAGAATTTTGTTTGGGAAGAGGGAGAGAGCACTAGATGTGGACGGTGGGGTTGTGAATACTTCATGCCACTGTATGCTTAACAGTAGTCAAAATAGTAGCTTTTATATTATGTGTGTTTCACCACAATTAAAAGGTGGAATGATATGGGCCATTGCCTGCTTTGAGGAAGAGCCCCACTCACCAGAGTGATGAACAGAGTGTGCCTTGGTCAGAAGCTCTCCAGGGAAGCAGGGTGAGGTCTAGCCACCACTATCTCACCCAGGGTCCCATGCTGCTGGCGAGAGGGGATGCTCCGTGGATCCTTCAGGACCATACAGTAAATCATCTGGGGACCGGAGGGTTTGTAGCCTGAGCAGAGACTGGCTTAGGGATGAAGGAGGCAGTCAATAGCAGAGTCCAGGTGTGGCTGACCTCAGCAGCCTCCAAGTGATGAAATGTCAGGTCAGTGGTGGGTGTCGCCCCTGAAAATTTCAGCTTCACTTTACACTGGATAAGTGAGGCCACACATTAGGGAAAATAAGTAAAATCATAACCACAAATTGGGAATTATCATTGGGCTGATATAACCTAGCAAATCTAAGATGTTGGAAATGGTTCCCTAAAGGCCCTGGCCTGGTGTGTTGATTTGGCCATAAAGACCAGGTGTTTAC
This sequence comes from Scalopus aquaticus, assembly GCA_004024925.1. Taxonomy (NCBI): domain Eukaryota; kingdom Metazoa; phylum Chordata; class Mammalia; order Eulipotyphla; family Talpidae; genus Scalopus; species Scalopus aquaticus. The sequence continues at coordinate 75,084 of PVIJ01002146.1, read as the reverse complement.
AGTAAGGGTGTTGGAAACAGCATGGCATTTGGGTCTGGCCTTGGCCAAACCAGGTGTGTGGCCTGTTTCTTTTTTCAAGGGATTGTTTTGGGAGGCAGGACTAAGAGTCTATGGACTCCAGTGCAGGAAAGAAAAAGTGAGTGAGGGGGCGGGAGGCTTCCTCATTGTAAATTCCCTCTCCTTATTGAGGATGAGGCTGAGATGACATATGCACTTGATATCCAAGTCCGTGAAATCAGAATGAGGAGGTGGGCAGCCCTTGAAGCTGGCAGCTTTAGCATAAATGAAAGTAAGTGCTCTTTACACAGCAGGAGTAAACTTATATGGAACTTATAGCTCCCAGGGGTGGCAGAAGCTAAATATAGGAATAAATTCAGGGGAAGCGTGGAAATGTTCGTGAATGACAAGTCGTAATAGCTGGGCAGGGGGTTCCGGGCTGCAAGGCCTGTTCGTGTGGCCGGGTCAGGCTGGGCAGCACTTGTTCCTGGAGAGAGGCCTGAGCACTCTGAGTCCGAGGGCCAGGCTGCTCTGTGGAGGTTCTGATTTCTCTCATGCCCTCTTTGCCTTGCTTTATCTTTAAAGCAATGGATGTCTCTGGTCATGGCTTCTAGGTGATACCCCTGAAGAGAGATATGAGATTTTGATTCTCACCCCCCTACCTTTCATTTCATTAATATTCTTGTTCTTTCCAAGGCTGTAGAGTCCCAGTCAATTGTCCTTTCTTTTCAAGGTGTTCTTTGTGCCCCGTATCTCCCTCTCTGAATCCTGCTTCCCAGCTGCTGTGCTATTGCAGGGCTGGTTGAAGGTCAAGAGGACTTGATTGGATTGACTGTGGATGAAGAGAGCATGGTGGTATTTGAGATCCCATGAAAGGGAGGAAACAGAGCAGCCCAGCGCTGCAGGACACAGTGACAGATGTTCCCAGGGGCCTGGAAGAAGGAGCAGCCGCCAACCTCCTGCCCTGTGCTCTACCTTCATCCTTGGCCCAGTTGAACTGAACATGCATTTATTGAGCACCAACATGCCCCACACCAGGCACTTGCAGCGTGCTGAGGATACATGAGCCTTCCAGCACAAAGCCCCTGTCCCTTCTCTCTACCCCTGCAGGAGGGCTAGCAGTGCTCCACTCTGGGCTGTTTGACTGAGGCCTCTGACCCCCTAGTCCTATGATGAGATACTGGTGCCAAGATACAGGCCTAACCAACTGCCGAGTTTCTCTGCCTGCCTCCACTCCCAGGCTGCTACCTATTTAGCTGTTAGGTTTTCTGAGACATAACTTTGACCCATAGTCTATGGGAGTCCATTAAAAAACAAGCTGTGTCATAATGGGCTTCTACTGTCCTGGATCGATTTTCCTCCTTTCTGCAGCCAAGGAAGCTGACTGGTGCTTGGGATGCTGCTCGGGTCCCCACAGCCCCGGGCCCCGCCTCCCCTGCAGGCCTGTGAACATTCAGCTGCTCGCTTCCCCAGCTGAGTGAGTGGTTCTTTTCAGGGGCAACCGACTGCACACAGATTCCTGAGCCATGATCTCATCTGCTCATGAGGAGCCGAGCACATCCACTGACTCACAAGGGAAAACCAGGCTCTGTCAGGAACAAGTGTGGTCAGGGGAGGTTCAGGGTTTCACCCTTTGGGTTAGTGCCAGGGCTGGTGTAGGCAAAATCTGGCTCTGTGTCTGTCTGCAAAATGCCTTGGGTAGGACTAGCTAGCTGCTGGCTCCGCATCTGCTGTCAGTGCACCGGCACCAGAGCCCCCAGGACAGTTTGCAGGAGAAGCTGGCCCTGGCTTGGATGCTTTCCTGTCTACACTATTGCCTTCAGCATTCCTTTAATCAGCAAATATTTACAGAATTCCAACTCCAGTGCATCCCAAAGTGGGCCTGTGGAGTCCTTGGATTGGAACCATCTGAAATGATGGTTAAAATGTCAGCTTCTGGGCACTATGCCAAACCTAGTGCATCAGAATCTCTGGGGTAGAACTTAGGTGTCTGCATTTTAATTGTGTCCCCCTGAGTGATAGTTTTGTGCCCTAGTGTTTGAAACTTGCTGGCTGCAATGATTAATTTTGTGCAACTTGGCTGGGCCACAATGCTTAGATATTTAGTCAAAGATTTTTATGGATATTTCTATGGGAGTAGTTTTGGATAAAGTTTTCATTTAAGTCAGTGGAATCTGAGTAAAGCAGATTACCCTCCGTAATATGGGTGGGCCTTATCCAATCAGTTGAAGGCTTGAATAGAACAAAGATTGATCTCTCTTGAGCAAGAGGGGATTCTACCAGTATATAACCTTTAGGTCGGGGCCTTCCCGGTGGCGCAGCGGTTAAGCGCTGCGCTTTGGAGCTGTCGGCAGCGGTGACGCGAGTTCGACGCCCGGCCGGGGAGAATCCCACATGGTGAGGCAGACCTCTCCTGCCTCGCCCGCTGCTCCCCTCAGCAGTGTATTTCTGATCTGCCTGTTCTGCTCCCTGCTCTGTCTCTGGTGAACCCTCTCGCCA
>PVIJ01002146.1:0-72488 GCA_004024925.1 Scalopus aquaticus | reverse complement strand
TAAAAATAAAAAAAAAAAAAACAAAAACAAAACTCTTATAACCTTTAGGTCTCATTTGAACACTGGCTCTTCCCTGCAGATTTTGGACTTGCCAGCCTCCATAATCAAATTAGCTGATATCCGTAAAATCTCTCTCCATAGAGCAACAGACAGATAGATATAGCTAGATATCCACTATAGCATGCTACATATACCATGTGCAAGGTCCTGGCCATCACCGTCACACTTGGGCAGATATAAGCTTAAAAGAGACCCCTTCCTGGTCCTGCCAACCAATCCTGACTTTGCAGACACAAGCTACAAGTATCCATAGAGGCAGGCTAGACAGAGCAGTAGTTGCTATGAACCCACTCTGACTCTTACCTGATGGCAGGCCCTGAACCTGCTGTCCCACACAGCGTAAGGCTCAGCTATCATTGCAATACTCAGCAAATAAGAAAAAGGGATACCCAGTGAAATCTGAATTTCAGATTAGCAATGAAACATTTTAGCATGTCTCATGCAATATTTGGGACATTCTTAAACTAAAAAAAATATTTGTTGTTTATCTACAATTCATATTTCACTGGCTTCCAGTATTTTATCTGGCAATTCTGTGACAGCCTGGACACTTTTATCTCCAGCCTGGAGTCAGTAACTGTTTCCTGTTGATCATACAGCCCTTACAAAGGGCTTTCTCATGTGTGATCTCATTCCATCTTGCACCGATGGGGAGGCAGAGCAGGCTTCGCCACCACCATCACCATCTCCATTTCACAGTGGGAACTGAGGCTGGGGGACTGTCAGAGGTTTCCAACTGAGATCAGAGCAGTCCTGGCTGCATAGTGGAACCACCTGGAGGATATTTAAATCTCTCACATGTGTTTGGTTAATATGTATGATGTCTGCAACTTAATTTAAAATGTATCAAAAAATATAATGGATGAATGCGTGAGTAGAGGAATGATGGATAGATGTGCTACAGCAAATACAGCAAAATACTGATAGAGTCTAGGTGGTGAGTATGCAAGTGTTCACTGTACAATCTTTTAATTGGTTGTGTGTTTGAAAATATTCACAATGTAAGGTCAAGAGGCATAGGTCCCACATCAGACCAATTAAATTAGAATTTCTACAGGAGGGCTCCAGGCAACAGTGTCTTTTCAAAGGTGATCTGATCTAACCCATGACCTCTGTTCTTGTACCAAGCGCCACTGTAGGCTACAGTTTCCCCACATCAGCTGGCTCCCCAGTGGAGTGCATCAGCATCTGGAGGGCTAGTCAGAACAGACTTTCTATTCCAGTAGGTCTAGTGTGGGGCCTGAGAATTTGCATCTAACAGCTTTCCAGGGTTACAGATACTACTGGTCCAGGGACGATGCTTTGAGAAGCACTGCCCTTGCCTGCAAGTTAGGGTGGGTAAGTGCTGAAAGTGGTGGACACCACACATTGCATCTGTCAGCAGAAGAATCCACTAGCTGTGCAAGGGTCAAAATAGGTTTTGCAGAAAAGCGGGCATTTGTATGAGCCTTGAAGGATGGGAAGATTTTTATCAGAGGAGACGGTGTTCTGCGTAGAGGAAACCGTAGAATCAAAGGCACAGAGGTGGGCAGACACTTGAGAGGTAACTAGATTTGGGATGAGTGAGGAGATGGGGTTGAGGGGGGAACGACCAGAGGAAGGTGCTTTGTGCCAGGTTTCCACTTGTGTGCAGGGAATTTGGATTTGATGATGTAGGCAGTGGGGAGCTGGTGGAGGTTTTTAGCAGCAGAATAATGTGACCAGATCATCTCTGTAGACTGTTGTTCTGACAGCTCTGTGTAGGACGAATTGCAGAGGAGAGGAAAGATGAAAGATAGAAAGCGCACTTGCTGTTGTGAACCTCTGCAGTGAGCGATGCGGAGGGTCTGCAGGATCACAACACTAATAATGATAAAATAACGGCTGACATTTCTCCAGTGCTTTCGAGGTGCCAACCAATGCGATGTGCTTTTGCAAACATCTTTTTTTAATATTCAGGCCTGTGTGGTCTTACAGATGAGGAAATCAACTGAGAGGCTAAAGAAGCCCAGGCTGGGATTTGAACTCAGGGTTGTGTGTTCTGTGGGTAGGTCAGGGGCTCCCCAGTCAGAACCAGGACAGGAGGGTGGTGGTGAGAGGAGGAGGTGGCGGGTCCCTGCCTTGTTCCCAGACTCGCCAGGTGGACATCAGTGTTCCCTGGCTCGGTACGCATCGTCCTTCCCCTGCCGAAGCTGAGGCCTGAGCCAGAAGAGGCGCAGCTGGACGGGGGAGCGTCCATCACTTTCCTGGCAAGCAGGGGTTCAGCTGGGCCTCTCTCCACCCCACCCTGAGCCAAGGGCCCACTGTCTGTCCCTCCTCATCCAGCATTCCCACAGCTGCTCCAGACCACACCTGCAGGCACTTGACTAGAGCTTCTAGAAGGAAAACAGCATTGCTTCCCTCTCCTTTCTAGGTCCCTGCTGTTTTTAAACAGAGGACACTTCTGGGCACCCTCCCCAGAGTTTTTGAATTTCAGGTGCTCCCCTATAGATCCCCACCAGGCCCACGGTACACCCAGGCATTTACATTATGGAGAAGAGATGGAGGCGCAGGAGGGGGCAGGACTTGCAGGGTGAGTCATAAAGTCCTTATAGCAAAATGCCTGCAGATAGTAAGCCTGTTAGCTGTTATTCTTATTATAACCGGGCTCCATGAATGCAGAGCTTAAGGGGCTTTGGCACCAAAGTCCAGGTTTAAAGAGAGACATTCATCAAGCACTGGAAGGGCTTTGTCAGACCTTGACCATCTTTCTGTCTCTGAGAAGGGCTGCTTTTATACTGGGTCAGAAAGAGCTCACTGTGCTTCTCTTAAAGACACCCCCTCCTCCCATCCCCTGGCCCAGGGATGAAGCTCTCCGCTCTGCCCCTCACTAGCCCCGCTGCCTGCTCATGCCCTTGACATTGTTCACCTGAGAGGTCCTGAGCAGATACCCACCCCGCTCCCCAACCCCAAACTAGAAGGACCTGTGACCTGCCTGGCAGATGCCAAGGCTGGGCCATCAGTGAGGCTGTGTCATTGCAGCTGCAGGAGAAGCTTCCTGGGCACAAGTCTGGAATGGGGGCATCTGAGGTGTGCACGTGCGCACTGGTGCGTGTGCAGCTGTGTGCACCTTTGCAGGTCGAGGGTGTGTGCTTGGGATGGTGGTAGGGGCACAGTCCCAGGCAAGTCTTCACTCAGACCCAACTTCCACCTGTCTGCAGGAGAGATGGGGCTCACCTGACTATGGAGGGGGATGGGAGCGGTTTCCAGAGAAGCTTTTTGCTGGGGCTGGACTGCATGTGCCCTGTTCTCTGTGCCTGCCCCCCGCCCCGTTAGGCATGTAGGATGGGAGACTTGCTTCAGGGGATGGTGTGCCCAGGCTCTCTCCCGCCTTCCCACAGCCAACCATGTGCTGCAGATGGATCTGCGTACTCACGGGACATACACGGGGAAGGCCGCCGCCCCATGGCCTTGCCTCGCTGGGTTGGGGCACAGTTACGTTTTGGTGGTTCAGGCTTCTGAGCTGGCAGGACCCAGATCACCAGGAACTGATCCTGATGAAGAAAACTCTCAACACTCCAGGAGGAAATCCTGGCGGCATCTGGGGACCTCTGGGCCGCACGCTGCCTGCTCTCCCTGGGAATCTGCAGCCCCCCAGATTGCAGCAGCACATACTCCAGCAGACTCCAGACTCTTGGCCTGTCACTGTTTTATTTATTGCACACACTATCATAACAGCAGTAACATAAACCCAAAGGAAAAAATCCCCTTCCGTCTCACAACCTTAACGATGAACTGTCCATATTGCAGCCCTCCCCTCTCCTTTTCTTTCCTCCTCTCTGCAAGAGGAAAGGGCACAGACTCCAGCCCCTTTCCTGAAGCCCACCAGGCGCTGACCTGCTCATCTTGCCTGGGGGAGGAGACACCCCAGCAGCACAGGGATCTGGGGTGCCCTCGGCCTGGCAGGGCATTGACTTGCTCCCCTCTGGAGTCTGAAGACCCAGGGTCCACTTGGCACCACTGACTGGGAAACTGGGGATGGTAAGGGACAGCAAGCAGGGGAGCTGGGACTGAGACTGGGCTGTATAACCATTGGTTTTCTTTCCTACGTGAGTATCAGTAATGCCCACTCCCCAAAGAGGATATTAAGAATGATTTTTCTGGAGACTTTGGGATATAGTCATTTCTAGCTCCCAGATTTCTGAAACATATTATATGTAGACGCCCTGAATGACCTGTTATTAATCAGTAGGGGTTCTCTCATTTTAGGCGCCCATCCTAAGTAGTTCAGAGCCTTAACCAGCGTGAGCCATCAAGGTTTGACTTGGGGAAAACGGTTGCGTCCAGGAGCCGGAGAGGTTGCAAGGGTGGAAGTGGGGAGGCACGTCTGGGTTAGCTTCCCGCTCTGAACGTTTGGACCTGTAGCTGCTCTCAGAGCCTCTGGCTTTTCACCTGTTAAATGGGAGGGATGACGACCTGATGGGGCTGTGGTTGTGAAGGGAGGCTAAGCCCTTCCTTCAAAGGAAGGCAGGCGATGTGGGAGGGAGGGGGCTGCATGATCTCTGCCCTAACCTTTCTGCTGAATCACGTCTCCACATCCAAAGAGTCAGCCTCCTCGCCCTGCTCGCTGAATCCTGGGGGCCTTTCTCCCCACCGCTGGACCTACTTACCCAAGAGCATCGATGGGCTATCTGGAGCTAGTGGATTAAACAAAGAGCTGAATAAAAATTGAAAGTAGCACAGACAGTGCAAAAACAGTGTGTAGTCCACAAACAACTTTTATATATATGACTTTAATTTTTATTTGGTCCCGGTTGAGTATGCAACACAGAAGACTAAAGGAGGGGAGAAATGTGCATGTGCTGGATGGCAGGGAACGGGCGAGCCTGCTTCACACATGGGCAGCAGAACCCTGTGAAGGAATTCAGTCAATAAGCGTTTGTTAGGTGCTTATTCTACTCACGCTACTGCCACTTGCACGAGCAGGGCAAGTCTATGAAGTGGCTGTTACATCGCCACTGCTGTGACCGTTGCAATTCACGTTCCTCTTTTAGAGAGTAGGGAGCATCAGGGACCACTGACCAAAGCCACAGTATCCAGCACTGCTCCTGGTGACATTGCCCAGGGACCAGTTCAGGGAGATCCAGGGCCTTTCATTTGAAGTTCACATTCTCTCACCGCACACAACTAGAATCCTGAAAGCCTGGGAAGGCCTCCTCTGCAGAGGTGAGCACCACCCCGGCAACACCGTGTAAAGCCCTCCCCAGTGGGGCACTCAGGGTGGAAGACTCGCATTCATTCATTCACCAGGGCCTGAGGATCCAGAGGCGAATATGACAGTTTTCTTGTCAGCTCTCAGCAGACCTGTTAGTATCTTTGCTTCTTAGCTCACATTGGATTGGGGAAACATTTCCAATAAATTACCTTGAACAGAATTATCATTTGCCACATCTTCCCTCTCGAGGCTGGCTGCTTTACGAGTGTCTAAACTATCAAACAAGAATGGGCTAAGAGCAAAAATTCCCTATACCCTTTGTTCCACCACTCAGTTGTTCTCTCACTCAACAAATAATTCAGTGTCTGCTGTATGTCGGGTTTTGTGTTAGGAGCTAGGGATAGAGAGCTGAGCAAAACAGACATGGCTCCTGCCCTTAGAAACTTACAGATGTTAACAGACAAGTCCCCTATTCTGCTCTGTGGAATTCCCAAGGACTAAAGTGCTTGTTCAGAAGTGGTTTCCTTGGGCATGGCATTCCTAGGGCCCTGTGCTGTCCCAGAGTTGGCCCAACTTGTCCTTTGGAATTACAGACCACTGGGCAGTGCCCAAGGATCTGGTCTTGGTTGATCCGTTTCCTTGAAAGGAAAAAAGGACACCTGTAAATCTACAGGTCTCCTGGCCCTTGATCCAGCCCTTACTGTGAGAATTGTCCTAATGGACAGATTTGAGGGGCTCTAAAGAGGGGGCTATTCTGCTCAAGAGCATCAGTGCCCTGGAAAGAGGGCATATTTTGAAGAGGGCTCGTCTCTCTGTGGTTTGCTAGCTTGAGGAAAGCATGGGATCTGGAGTTAGGTTGATGCGATTCCAGTCCCAGAACTGTCACTAACTGTGACTTGGGCAAGTCATGGGCAGCTCTGTGCCTTAAATCCTCAGCAGGATGGCGGAGGCAATAACACTACCTGGAAAGGATGCTGTGATGCTTGGCAAGCTATTGTTGATAAAAGCTTCTGAGGCGTACTTGGCACTTAATAAATGTGTGTTCACCCTTCCTTCATTGTATACACCCGTGACTTCTGCCTACTGAAGGACATGGTTACTGCTTGAGATGAGGCTTACTGAAAAAAGACTAGCAAATGCTAAAGGTTAATGAAGTACAGAAACACCTGGCCATATTGTGGGTTCAGTGGCAGCGCACAGTAATATGGTGAATATGGCAATAAGGAGAGTCTCATGAATTTTTTGGCTTCCCAGTAATTATGAAAGGTATGTTTATACTGTGTTCTAGTCCATTATGTGAGCAACAACATTATGTCTAAAAAAAACAATGTGCATACTTAATTTAAAAAATGCTTTATTGCTAAAAAATGCTGGCCACCATCTGAGCTGTTGGAAAAATGATACCGAAAGACTTTCTGGATGCAGGGCTGCCACCAACCTTCAATCTGTAACAAGCACTATGTCTTTGGGGCTTAATAGAGCGAAGCGCAGTGAATGAGCTATGCCTGTGGTCTAGGCACGAGGCCAGTGGCTCCGGGTACGGTCCTGACTCAGGTCACCTGAGAACTTGCAAGGAATGCACAATTTGGGCTCCACCTCAGAACTGCTGAATCAGAAACTGTAGGGACGGTACCCCTAACCTATATTATTATTTTTTTAAGATTTATTTATTCATGCACACAAGAACTGGGGTAGGCCAGAGGTGCGGGGTGGTGAGAGGATTCACCAGGACAGAGTGGGGAGCAGAACAGGCGGATAGACTGAAGTACACTGCTGAGGGGGAGCAGCGGGCAAGGCAGGAGATGTCTGCTGTGCCATGTGGGAAGTAACCTGACTGGGATTGAACTTGTGCTAGTGCTGCAGTGGCTGCCTAAAGCTTCCTAGTGCTGAGACTTAACCCCTTGCACCACCAGGGAGGCCCCACCCATAACCTATTTTAACAGGCTCTCCGGGTGATTCTGATATGTGCTAAAGTGTGAGAACCACTGGACTGGAGACTGCAACTGGTTGTCAGCGGGCCAAGTTCTTTCACAGATGTGTTTTGTTTGGCTTCTGTCAGCAGCTGAAGCTCAGTAGCAGCTGCCCTGAGGAGTGGCTGTGCCCTTCTGAAGGGATGACAGTCTTGGCTTTGCCACCCCCTCCTGGTTACACCAGCTGGCCCCCTGACTGGGCGGCCTCTCTGCCCACTTGTAGCCCCGGCTCCTGATCAGGGGACAGTGTGGGTTTGACTTGTAGGAAGGGAGCAGCTCTGTATGAACTGATCCTGAACATCAGCCTAAGACACTGAGCTGCGTGGCCCAGCAGGAAATAGAAACAGGGAAACAGTTTTCTGATTCCTAAAATCACCAGTCAGGTCCTGCTGGCTGTGCTTCAGGATTTGGTTTGAAGTGTTGTGAATTCCCAGCACATCACACACACCCACATTCAACTGTAGGTCCAAAAATACCTTCCACAGCCAAAGAGAGGATTTTTACATTCCCCACTACCTCGGATTATCTGCCTCGCTGCTCTCTGCCTCCCCCGCCACTGGCCCAGCTGACTGCCGTGACTGGAAAGGGACTGCTAACGGGCTAAGAGGGGGAGCAAAAGGAGCCAGTGGCTCCAGCTCCTGCTGCACAGAGCACCTGAGTGGGGCACAAGGAGTTCGCTTAGCCCAGGAGCATACAGAGAGGTGGGCCCCAGCAAGGGAAGGAGCCAGGTGCCTGGGAGCTGGAGCAGGATGGGAGTGGCCCTGGGCGGTCTGGAACAAAGAGTTGTGATCCAAGATCCTGGAGTAGCAGCATTCTTGACCAAAAAAGAAAAAGAAAATGGATCTAGAACCCAGCAGGAACGGGATGTGGGAGGAGCCCTGGGCGATGGGAGAGGAAGTGAGCTGGACAGACTTCAGCACAGGAGTGAGGAGGAAATCCTCAGTGTTTCCCTGCTCTGCACCCCCACAGCTGGAGACAGCATCAAGCCCCCCACCTTCTTTTCTGGTGTCTCCATCTCTGCAGGTGCCCAGTGAGGAGGTGGGAGTTGGCTGGCTAAGTGTGTGGCTTTGGGATCCATTGCACCTTTGGTCAGATTCTGGCTAAGCCACTTCCTGTGTGACCCTGGGAAGGCCACCCAACTTCTCAGTTCTCTTACCTGGTAAAAGGCAATAAGACATATTTTCATGGGCATATGGTATGGGTAAAATAAGGTAACGCTTGTAAAATAATTAGCACACTGTCATAGAATACAGAACACAATAAGGCTCAGATGTAACCATGATTATTAGAGAGTAGAAGCCATGTATTTTCAACGGGAGACCTGCTATCATGGCAAGTTGGGGGCCATTGGTAAGGAAAATGGAATCAGATGTGAGCATTAATGGGAGCAGAAGACCACAGAATTCTCAAAAGAGGGGTTCTCCAAAGGGAGTCCATGGCATCCCAAACATCAATCCTTGAGGCCCCTGACATTTATTAGGGCCCTTGATAAATATTAGCTCACACAGAAAAGATACAAGAATGTCCTGGGTGCTGGATACCATACACTGCTGAGCTACTGCGCACCAAGAGGTGTGGTTGAGAGAAGTGACTCCTCCCCTGGTCCACTCCACTTGCTCTAACGGGGAGAGCTGCTTGCCTGGTACCTGGAGGAACAGACAGATGACCTCAGACCTCCACATAAGGCACTGACCTCAGAAAGATCCAGATTTCCCTGGTTTCTCCTTGCCCTTTCTTAAAAGAAGTGATCTCTCTAAATGCATTGCTGTATGGTATTGGAATGGGGTACATTGTGGTGTAAAAAGCTGCTCTCCCACCCCTGGGGCCACGTCCCTTCTGTCCCATGTTCATTGCTCCTGAGGAGACAAGCCCTGAAAAAAAACAAAAACAGGCCTGAGGTGGGGGATTAGCATCCATGCATTTCTAACTCTGTCCAGCTGTGTAAATGATTTAGAGAAGAATAAAGCAGACCATAATTATCACAGTTATAACAAGAGGAGAGACTTATGGATGCAGCAGTATAATCCAAATGGAACTGTAAAGGAAAGTTCCTCTCTTGCCCAAGCCCTTTCTACACTAACGCTGTGTGAGTCTGTGAGCCTAAACATTCCTGGAGGCCCATCCTGATAATCTGGAGACATGGAGGCCAATTGATTTTTGGATTTACAGCTTTCTAGGAAGATGTTCAGGGCCTTGTTGAGGATTTTCACATTTCTTTGAGAAGATCAGAAGAGCAGGGAGGATGTAGGTGCAGACACTAGCTGTGGCCAAGATTCTAGTCCCTCGGGGGTTGAGGGTGAGGGGCAGAGCCCTGGGCCTCACAAGAAGCATGCAGTTCGGTATTGACATCTGCTTGTCAGACCTCTCCTGCAGAGGCCTCCAAGAGGGCTTGTCCTAGGCTGGTGTCCTAGCTGCTGACGGCTGGCATTCTGCAAGTGGTTGACTGAGGTTACCCTTGGGAAGCACCAAAGAGGGCAGGAGGGAAATGGGACAGAGCCGAGGACAAAGCCAGGTGAAGATGGGCTGAGGGGGAAGCCTGCATAAATTGCACCACAGAGGCCGTTACACCTAAGACAGAGGACTGGGTTTCTGTGTCTCCAAATATGTCAGTGATTGCCCACCATTGTCCACATCAGGAAGCAGGGGTGAGGGTTGTAGTCTCCAGGCATATTTGGTGAGGAGAGTGCTACAGGCTAAAGGGTTTCTCTGGCGAAGACTTCGGTGTGAGCCATTAACAGCTAACGCCAGGGCACCAACAGCACCTGCTATAAAGTTGTTCCACCCTCGCATTTGCTCTCTTTCTTTCTATGAAATGCTACATTAAGTAAATGCAAACAGTTCTTCACATCCTTATATAGAAGTTGTTTGTGGGACAGATGGGAAGAGGGAAGTCTAAGGTTCTTCTCCATCCTAAGGTCTACAAGCTTACACTCAAAAGTGAATAACTGCTGGGATAATTCTTCCAAGACTAATCACATTAAAGGCTTATTTTAATAAACATTCTTATAATGAATTTCTATGCTGATTTGATTCTCACAAGGGCACTGATACAAGTTTTATTATTCCCACTATAGAAATTATTACTCATAGTAGATACATGTTTTACTTCAGGTGACCTAGCTAGTCAAAGTAGTGCATATCTAATAGTGAAATTTCAGGCAGGACTACAGATTTCTGAGGACTAGTCTTTTAAGGGGAATTCTTTTTTCTGAGTAACTCTAAATCATCAAGCCCTTTAAAAAATTTTTATAGAAGTAACAGTTTATAACATTATGTAAGTTTTTCAGGTGTACAGCATTATAATTTGACATCTGTATATACTACATTATGATTCCAACCAAGTCTGGTTTCCATCCACCACCATACAATTGACCTCCTTTACCTGATTTACCCACCCCCAATCTCCTTCCTTTGTGGTAACCACCATTTTAGTCTCATAATGTAAGAGTTTTGTTTTGTTTGTTTTTATCTTTATCTTCCACATATGAGTGAAGTCACATGGTATTTGTCTTTCTCCATCTGACTTATTTCAGTTAGCATAATCCCTTCTAGGTCCATCCACATGGCTGCAAATGACAATAAATCATCAACCTCTTGTCATGCTTCCAGATGTTCAAGTGAAAACATTTATCAATGATCTTGAGTGTTCAAGACACTGGTATTTTGGGTGGGGAGCTTCAGAGTATTGTGGCATCTGCTTGCGGGGGCTTTGTTTTACCAGGGAGACAGGATGTAGAAAATAGGGAGGTGTGCTCAAATGCCAAGTAAGAGGATAGGCGGCCATCACAGGAGCTGAGGATGGGGGACTTGTTGTGGGGAGAGGGGTGCTCACTGGCCTTTGGAGAAGGATGGGTCTTGAGTCAGCGGAATGCAAGCTAGCTGGGGCAGAGTCCTTTCGGCCAGGGGTTTTTCTCTGGGACACCTGTGCCAAGAGGTGGCAAATCCATTCATGTTTTCATTTGCATAACACATGTCAGCTGAGCTCCCACTACATGGCAGGCTCTGTGCTTGCTGCTGGGGAGGCAGAGATAAAAGAGCTCCCTTCGGAGGGAGCTTGCCATCTAACGCTGACATGCTGTCAGCGTTCCCATCCCTAATCCCAGGCCCTGGCAGCCCGGGCTGGGAAATGCTCAGAGAAGCAGTGTATCTAGTCTTGACTTCATTCCACTCTAGCTAACAAGCGGTCACTGTATCTCCCTAAACAGGAAGGTTTTAGAGGAGAGAATGTATCCCTTAGGAATGCTATTGGTTGCAAGTAATAGAAAATACCTGCTATGATAACTTTGACACAGGGATTATTTAAACCACTTAATAAGAGGTATGGAGGTGGTAGCAGCTGCTGATCTTTGCTCACTGGCTTGACAACATCAGGATATTCTGTTATCCTCTTAGTCTGTCTCTCATAGCATCAAAATGGCTGCTGGTGCTCAAGACATCTCATCCTTATGTAAGGCAGGAGGGTGGCAGGATGGAAGTGATGGGGGCCAGCTAAATCTATTCTTTCGTAAGGAAAACAGCTCTTTTCCAGAGGCTGTGGCTGACGACTGCATATTTCTCATTGGTCAGAACTATGCTCATGGCCACCCCAACTGTGAGCTTGACAGAGCATCTTCCCTGGCCCCATGAGCGTCATCACTCTGTGTAACATGGAGGTTTCTTATCAAGGACCACGGGGAAATGGATATAGATGTCAGGGAGATAACCAACAGTGTTGCCACAAGAACTGTGAATTTCCTTATACAATCCACAGAGCTTCTGCCCCCAGCTCTTGCCCAAGAAACTTCTGGAATAATCAGAGCCCCTTCTGCTGAAACAAACCTAATTCCACCTGGCCTGCCTCCTCCCCTTCGCATGTGGGGACCATCATTGCCCCTCTCCTCCCTGCCCGGCTCCAGCCAGGACCTCCCATCCCATTTCCTGCTCTCCTCATTTCTGCTTGGGTTTCACCCACCATGGAGCCCCTGTGGGACAGGGAAACAGGAGGGAGGATGAGAAAGGAGGTGTTCTTTGAACACCAGATGTTTAACTGTTAATTAACGACTGTCACCTAAGGAGCCTTCCTTTCTCTGTCTCCTTCACCTTCGCCATTCTCTCCCACGCCAGAGACCGTTGGAGCTAAAGCTGAAGAGTCTGACGCTGGTCACTGGGACCTAGCCCAGCAGAGAGTAGATGGAGAAGTGGCCAGAATGACCCCAAGGAGGCTGTTCTTGTGTCCAGGCAGGATTGTGAATATACTGACATTGGCAATGGAGAGGAGGAATAGTGAGAGGCTGAAGCCCCGAGGTCACAAACAGACATGTTTTGTTGGTGCACATGGGATTTCAAAAATGCAAATAATTGCCAGCATTTTAAAATAAGGGAAGTTCACATAAATCCAGATGGACAGACCCCTTTTAAAAGTGGTCGGATCTGGGCCCATGTCCTGAGAAGGCCAGAGCCAACCGTAGGAGAGGAAAGCAGAGTCAGGGCTGTGTTGTCCAGATGGGCTGTGTGTCCTCCCGGCTTCCTGCCCCTCCCTGTGTACTCAGCTTGTGTGTGGCCTCCGGACCTGAGGACCTCTGGGTTTGAGGTCCACTGTAGCTGTACAAGTGCCAGTACTAGGTCAGGGGTTCAATGTGGGAGATAGTGGGGAGTGGGGGCAGTCTGGAAATATTGGGATATGCTTCGGGATACCTGAGGAAATGGGGAATGTTTGAAATGCAGGTTAAGAGAGAAAGATGGGGCCTCCCTGATGGCGCAAGGGGTTAAGCGCAGCACTATGAAGCTATCTGAGCCACTGCAGCCCGAGTCAGATCCCCGGCCAGGGAGATTCCCCCATGGCGCAGCAAGACTTCTCCTGCCTTGCCCACAGCTCCCCTCAGCGGTGTACTTCAGTCTATCTGCCTGTTCTGCTTCCCACTCTGTCTCTGGTGAACCCTCTCACCACCCCACACCTCTGGCCTACACCCCAGCTTGTATGCATAAATAATTAAATCTTTAAAAAAGAGAGAGAGAGAGAAAGATGACACATTTGTTGCAGGTGGCAGTAGAGGTATCTGGGTGACAGTGGGGTGCCGATGAGCTGGGGATCAGAGTTGCTGATGGAGCCAGAGTGGAAATAGAGACCCTGGAATGCAGGAAGTAGGGGCAGAGACCACCCTCGAGGCAGTTATAGTGAGTACAGTTACAGTGAGCTTTGGAGAATCACATATTTGGGAGAAAGAGCAGGAAATGTGGGGCCAACTCAGAGGTTGGAAGGAAACTAGATACTATAATAATAGAGAAGTAGGAATAGGGGCCATGATTTTATGGCATTTTCCTCTACATTATCTTCTTTAAAGCCCAAGGAGTATTTCCAGCCAGCCCCGTGACTAAGGAAGAGAAATGGGGCCAAGGTCCTTCTGGTGCCCCCTTGTTCTCCGGCTCCCTCCAAGAAACATGAAATCAACCATTTAGATCATGGTGGTTTTATCTGTTTCAGGCCATTCAGAGTCTTTTCTCTAAAATCATTAGAATGAAAGGCTTTGTTCCTAATTGAAAGTTTCGGAACCACCCCAGAAAGGACGCGTAGTCAGGCGGCAACTCCACTAGTGTCACCCACAGACACAACTCCTTGCCACCCTGAAAAGCATCTGCCTAAGCCAAGGCAGGAGGAAAGAGCTCAGGTGCTGTAGAGCCCCGGGGCCAGCTCCCACCCCTACCCCGCCTGTTTCTCCCCTCTCCCTCACTCTCCATGCAGTGTATGCATGTGTGGAATGAGGAAAGGTCGCATGAGGATGGAATGGATGGGCCCAGGCTGGGTCTGAGCCGTGGAGTCCTCACCCTCATCGGTGTTTCCCTCCTGCCTGCTGACACCATCAGCACTGAAGGCAGCAGATGTTACCGGTCTCACTTCATTTCAATAGATTTATAAGCATCCCTTTATGTGTTACTGAGAAATTGGGTGTAAATCCTATTTTAAGAACACAGTGGAACTCATTACTTAGAGAATACTTTGGAAAATCCTTTTGGGAAGTGAACAGTAGTTACTCTGTGGTAAAACATGTATGCAGCGTTCAGGATTTCTTTTTGTCTGACGTACAGGTCACCTGTAAGAGCTTTCCCACCATCTCTCCTTTGTGTTTTGTGACCCTGTTCCTTCCCCAGGATACACTGCTCCCCTTCCCTGTGCCCACTGTCTCCCTGACTCCTCAGCTGTACCTCCTGCTGCTCATCTTGTCCCCTAGCATAGCCTCCTTGTCCTCCCTGACACTGTGACCGTGATCTGTCACTCCCGTTTCAGAAATCCCGGCACAGATGGGTCTTCATGCCAGACACATTTGCCCCAGTGAGTAGATGGGTGGGAGTGTGCCTGGCGGGTAGGTGGGTAGGCAGGAAAATGGCTCCCTGGGGACATCTGAATATTACACAGCAAAAGGGACCTTGCAGATGTCAGTGACATAAGGACCTTTGCGGTGGGGAGATCATTCTGGACAATCTGGGTGGACCCAGTGTAATCACGAGGATCTTAAAAGCAGAGAATCATTCCCAGCTGTGTGCAAGAGCTGTAACTATGAAGAGGAGGTCGTGTTCCTGGCTCTGAGGATGGAATGGGGGTGACATCTAGGAAGCTGGGTAAGACAATGAAAAGGATTGTCCCCTAGAGCCTCCAGAAAGGGAGGCAGCCCTGACCATCAGGGGGATCCATGTTGGATCCACGAGATCCATGTTGGCCTTCTAACCCACAGAACTGTGAGAGAATAAGTGTGTTGTTTGAAACCGCTAGGTCTGTGGTAATTGGTTCCAACAGCGATGAGAAACAAATACACGGCCCCGTCAGGAAATCTGGACTCACACCTAACTTTCTCTCTTTTGCCTAGTTCACTGCGCACCTATGGACTCCCCTGAAATTCTCCCCCTTCCGTGAGTGGCTTCAGCAAGTTCCAGGCCTGTGGCTGCCACAGCATCTCCTGCTGCCCCAGCCAGGCTTCACGGTGGGGATGGGAGGACAGTAGTGAGCTTGCTCCACTCACTGGTCAGGAGTAATCCTGCCCAAGGGGAGAGAGGGGGCAGCTCGGGAGCAACACACTGGAGGAGAGCCCCAAGAACATCCAGGCATCTGGGTGTCAGCAGCGTACTTCCATCCTCCACCCACTTCACCTCTGCTAACCTTATTATGGTTTTCAATGTCCACTAGCTTATTCTTATTTTGTTTTGTCGACTTACCCACTTCAGTTCCTTATAGAGGTGATGTCATGTATTTGTCATTCTCTTTCTGATTAATTTTGCACTGCAAATGTCCTTCCATTTTGCTGCAAATAGTTAAATTTTATCTTATAGCTGAATAGTATTCCATTCTATTCTAAGTCTTCTTTATCTAATCATCAGTGGGTACTTAGGTTGCTTCCCTAACTTGGCTATTGTAAAGAACACCGCAGTGTGGCCACCACCATTCGTAATGCTTCCTGTGAACATGATCCACATGTGCTGTTCCTTCAAGCTGCTCTCCAACTATGAGGTGGGCCCTGGTTCTGACCCCATGGCCTGCTCCTGCTAACGCTGGGCTCTCTCCAACAATTGGTCCATCTTCATCCACAGACATGTCAGCTGCAAAGTTGCCCTCACGATGTGCACACTGGCTTAGTTTCCCACATGACATAAACATCCCCTTTCTATTCTTTTTTTTAATATATAGATTTCGGGTATACAGCATTATAACCCCATGATAAACATCTGTTTATACCACATACGATTCCAATCAAGAATCTAGTTTCTATCCACCACCACACAGTTGAACCCCTTTACCTGATTTGTACCCCCATCGCCTTCCTCTCTGATGACCACTGTTTTGTTCTCATAATCTTAAGAGTTTTGTTTTGTTTGTTCGTTTGTTGTGTTTTCTCTTTTAAAAGGCATGCAAGTGTCTATTTCAACGTCTGTATAAACTACATTATGAAGGCCACCAACACCTTACAGTTGCCCCTTTACCCATTTTGTTCCCTTTCTGTTCTTACTTTCAGTTCCTACTTAGTGTTGACATACTCTATTCATAGGGCAATTTCAGGCTCTGTGATTATAACTATAGAACGATTATGGATTGCGCTTAAAAGGTTTTGCCATCTGCAAGTGATCACTGAAGCAGCCTGAGCCCCAGCTAGAAGTCTGCCAGGCCTGGACTCCGCTCACACAACTATGTCAAATAGCAAATGGTGCCATTTTCCTCCATGGTACGAAAGACAATGCAAGGGTGAGACTCTGGAGCTCAATTGCCTGGCTTTGGATCCAGTTCCTACCAGTCTGGCCTTATGTAAGTTAACTGGTGTTTCCCCATCCATGAAATGGAAGTGATAATAGTGCCTGGCTTGCAAGGGGTTTTGTGTGGATTAAGTGGAATAATAGTAAGAGCACAAAACACTGCCTGCTATGTAATATCATGATCCTTGTTGTTGTTCTTAGTCGCTAGTCTCAGTTCTGCCACCAGCTCCCTGCCCAATCTTGAGCTAGTTACTCTCCCCAAGTCTGTTTCTTCATCTGTTAGAAAGCAGGGTTATACCACATGATCTTTAAGAGCCCTTCTTGCTAAACTTACTGCGATCACATTTTTCTCTTGCCTCTTCCATCTTTCCTCTTCCCTGAGGGTTTAATGGCTATTGGGGGTATGTGGGTGGGACTACGGGCAGGACTGGCAAACACTGATGGGACGAATGCAGGACTTGGAGTTTGCTAGGAGAGACAGAGGTGAAAGGAACCCGTCCTGCCCAGCCCGGATAGCAGAGTGCAAAGGCAGAAAATGAACTTACCCTGGGGAAACAGGGTGGGGTGAGGGAGGCATCCCACATCCTCACCCCCAGGTTCCAGGCTGAAAAGTTCTGAGAAGTCTTTCTGAGCCTCTGTTCCCTCCCCCACCTGGTCCCAACTTTCCCTCTGGGCCCCAGATGGTCTAAATGGGAAGAAAAGAAGAAAATCCGTATCCAATCTGCTCTATTCAGAGCAATGGGAAGGAATCTGCATCTCATTTTTATCTTTGTGCTGAGCTTGGCTAAGCTTTGCCCCCCAAGTAGTGAGTGATGGGTGGGTGGGAAGATGGCTTTCGTGGCCCTGGGCAGGGGTGGGAGAGTGAGAGGCACCCCCATGCCTCCCCTTACCCACCAAACCACAGGCAGAATACATTCTTTCCTGCTCTTAGTTTTCCCCCTATTTCCTCTTCTTTTCTTTTCCTTCTCTTTTTCTCCCCCTTCCCCAGGCAGGCAGCCAAGTGGAGACTTTGAATGGAAAGGAGGGAGGGGGCCCGGGAAGGAGCCCCCTTCTCCAAAGTTCCTCAAGGCTCAAGGACTGAGCTTGAGGTGGGGACAAAAGGAAGTGTCTCATCCCTCCCACTCAGCTGCCCCGGGGCTGCCCAGCCTGGCTGGGGGAGGCTGCCAAGTGACTGGCTGCACCCTGGGCACAGGGCTCTGGACACTGCTCTGTCCATCAGAAACCTCTGGAACTTGTTTCTCCAGGATTTCTCAGGACCTGGAAAAACTCGCTCCCACAGCCCACACTCATAGAGGACTGATTTGCAGCAGGAAGTCAGTTCAGTAATTTATAGCCAGAAGCATTCTCCCTGGTCAGGGAGCCAACTTGGGAAACCAAATGAAGCTCTGAAGACTGCTGGAGAGTGCGTGGGGGCGGGCAGTGGTAGGTGCCGGGAGGGCTGGAGTCCCCCTCCAGAGAGGACAGTGTGTGGTGGCCCAGAGCCTGCGCTTCTGCAGCCATCCTGGGATCAAACTTTGACTTAATAATCAGCACTGGGACCTCCGCCACGTTCCTCAGCCACACTGAGCTCCGTTCTCTCCCTAGTACATGAGAATGGTGACCACGAGGGTGTCCCTCAGCTTTCCTACCAAAGTGCCAGGAGGTCTTGCAGGAAAAGAGCTTAGTATGCCTGGTAGTTTCTCAAAACATGGCAGCCATGTCTAGCCAAGCCCTCATCTTTTAGGGTCCTAACTTGTCTCTTCTGATTATACTTTTTATCAATGGAAAGAAGAGGTTGCTCTGATGAGGACCCGCTTGCAGTGGTAATTGTGAGTGGTCTCCACAGCTGCCGCGGTTCAGCCCTGTGACCCACAGCTTCCATCCTGGTCCTCCTACCCCTCCTTCCATCCAGGGCCACATCCTGCAATTTGGCTGGTGTGTCCTCCTTGGGGTGCAAGTGGGGGCTGAGGTCCAGCCGTGCTCATGCTCAGGTGTGGGTTCTCTTGGAGGAAGGGGTATTACCAGACAGGGCCAACCGATTCCAATTCTGAGTTGTCCTACAAACAGTGCCTGTGCTAACCCATTTCTCCCAGTGCCCCCCGCCACCTAACTTCCAGAAGCACAGATCCCACCACACCCTCCACTAGCCCCGAATCATCAAGTCCTTTCAGCTGAGGGAGACTTTGACTTCCCTGTGACTTGGGCTCAGTCTTCCTTTCCAGATGCGTTGCCCTACACCCCTCGCCTGTTTCTGCAGGCTGGATGATGTGAGGCTGGTCTAGAGCCAAGTCCTCCTGTGCCATTTGCCGCTCCATCAGCCTGGAATGCTCTTCCCCTCCGGTGGCTGCGGAAGCTCTGCCCTTCTTTCCTTCAAGGTCCTTCTACCTGCAACGCAAGTGAGGCATCTGAGACCTCCAGCCTGCATTCCTCACATCCCTTTTCTAGAACATCTTGCGCCTCTCTTCTGACCTCACAGCCTGCTTCCTGCTCATCTTCTAGCTTCTGCCTCCTTCGTAGAACTGTCAACTGTCAACTGCAAAGGGTTGGGGTCCCTCATTCAGCCTCACACCGAGTGGAATGATGAATCATCCAATGGTCCTCGGGGCAGCAGTTCTGCTTCTACCCACTGAAGGAAGGTCTGGGAAGTCAGCTTTCTGGCCAAGGGGTGGGGAGGCCACAGCTGCACGGGGGAGCCTGTCAGTCGGCCAGTTTAGACTCTGAGGGGGGGGGGGGAAATCAGCTCACACATGCACACACACCGTATCCCTGTCTCCCTCATCCTCTGGTCGCCCCAGAGAGAGAGTAGAGTTCCCTCTTTAACTGCGGGCATTCACGGGCTCTGGCCTTGGCCCTCTGCCCTTCCCAGACTTTCCTTCGCTCTCTCAGCAGTCTCATCCCCTCCCACGGTCTCAGCTAATCCTTCTCACTATCTGTGCTGAGAAAATGAGCCTGGGGGAAATCCCCTGGAAGGCAGGAGTCCTCGGGGGTTCCTGCGGGTGTGATTTTTTCTCACATATATGCACACGCATTCACACGCCTTCAGACATGACCCCATATCTGAGACCCACAGGGAATTGGGGCAGCAGTGGGAAAGAATGCAAGAAGAGTTCTGGCCCATGATTTGGGAAAATGCTTTCTTCATCACTAAGGGTTTCCCAAAATAGCAGGAGTCAACTGGTGCTGTGTCTCCCTTCCTCCCATACATAAGCACCCTGTCACCTTGCTGTGATGGGCAGCGCCGAGGCAGGGTGAAGCCCAGGCTTTCTGTGCCCCATTCCTCACCTGACCAGCCCCCGGTCACTGTCTCTGCCGTGTGCTAGGTAGTCACTTGCGGGGAGTGCCTCCTCTGCTCCATTAGTCTAAGCTCCTTAGAGGCAGCACCATACGCTGTCATGGGGGCCTTCCCTCCCCCACCAGCTGCATCTCTACAGAACCCTACACACAGTAGAGACTCAGTGAAAGCTCAGGTGAAATACTATATAAACAAACACATGAACCTGGGGACACATGAACACTGAGTAACTAGTTGAATGTTTTATGAATATGAAAACAAATATATTTCATAAAAGACTTACACTGTGCCAGGCTCAATTCTGGGTGCTTTTCAAGCATTCCCTTGAAGGCAAGGAGCTGTTAACCTGATTTTACTGGTGATGAAATTAAGTTTTGCACCTAGGTCTGGCAACTTTCCAAGCGCAGGATTTTCTGTGGAAACTCCACTACCCTCAGGAAGATCAGATTGCCAGTGAAGAAATTCTGGGATTATTTTAACATGAGATCAGGCAGATATATTTGAAATAAAAATTCCTGTTTGTTTTAGGAGTATGTGGCCACAAGTATGAGAAATTAAGCTATACAGCATCAGAGTGGTGCTTGGCTAATAACTGAGACTTGAAAAAAATGACTTAAAAAAATCAGAAGTCAATTATCCAATAATAATAATAACAGCAATAATAATAATAATAATAGTAATAGCTAACACTTACCCAGTGCTTACGGGGTGGCAGGTACTGTTCTAACCCTGCCATACAAAATAACTCATTTAATCTTTGCAACAACTCTTTGAGGGAGATGTTAGTGTCCTCCCCATTTTACAGATAAGGGATCAGAGGCACAGAAGTGTGATGGCAGATCAAGGGCAAGAAACTAGAGGTAGGCAGACCAGAGCTGATCTGTCATCAACATCCCATGTTCTTTGTGTCTTTCTGCACCTTAATCTTTATTGTGAGGCTAAAGGTCACTAACAGCTGCAGAGGGTTAATGTCACACTGTCCATCCTAACCAAAGCCAGGAGGTAGAGGCACAGTCCTCATAGAGGGCTCCCGGGTAGCCCCTCCATGGAGCCCTCCTGTCTCAATGGCACCCTGTTCTGGAAGGCTAGGGAAAGACTTGAGCTGGGGCATTGCCCTCCCCCCACAGGTGCAGAGGCTCCTTAGGAGGACTGAAGGCAGGACTGGGTGCTGCGGAGGCCACTGCACAGCCTGTTCCCATCTGACACGACTCCAACTACTGGCTTAGGTAAAAAACAGGGGTGCTGAGTTATGAGGATAGGGAGATGGGGCTAGTTGAAGTAGAATGTGGTCAGACCTGAGGAAAGGACTAGAACCGGAAAATGGAAAACTCGGTGTCCCAGAGTCTGCTGGTGCAGTCACTGTCTTCATAGCGCTCCATTCCTAGCTAGCCACTTGGCAGGTGGCAGATGGCCACTGACAGACCCATAGTACATGTTTAGGGTTCTCTACAGGCTGATTTGGCCTTGGGTTGGGAGGAGCATATCCCCAAATGACCACGAGAGAGCATCTGATTGGTCTGTTTTGATCATGTGACTATCCTTGGTGCAGGCCGCTGTGGTGGGGTGGAGAGCGGGGCTGCTGGTGCCAGTCCCTCTCACCTAGGCAAGGAGGAGAGATCATGTCCAAAGATGTGGAGCCCATAGGGATTGGGAAGTCACCCTCACCCCAACCAGGTGTCTAGAACTCTGCTCAAGAAGTCAGAGCCTGTGGGAATTGGCCATCATTCCCCTCTGCTTTACATGGTACCTCCTGATCAGCTGAAATTTGTAAAGCTGCAAGGCCTTGCTCACCAGTACCCCTGCCATCAGCACACCGCTCTCCAGCCCCATCCCTCATGCCCTGCTCCCCTGTTAGGGCTACTGGCTCCATTGCCAAGGGCGGAGGAAACCCTGGAAGTAGGTGGCCCAGTAGGCCTGTGCAAGAGCCCCTCTGGGATTCCTGGAGTCAGCACCTCGGCAGCCCTCACTCCCAGGGATTGGAATGTTCTTCTGGAAAAAAGGCTTTCCTGTCTCCCTGATTAGTGCTCATTCTCTACCCCGGGGTGGGGGGTGGTCTGTGTGCTGTGTGTACATCCTTCTACTTACTGCTCTGGCTCTTTCTTCCTCTCCCTCTCCTCCCTCACTTGAAGGGAAGGTGGCCCCATCAGAGGAAATCTCAAGCCTAGGTCATGTCTCAGCCTTCCGGCCCCATTCCTCTCAAACAGCACGCATGCTGTGCTAGGGCCCAGCGGAACAGAGTGTTGTTAAGTTGTAAGTATTGATTCAGGAGGGACCTTCAGGACATATTTATGTAAAAACCATAATGTGAATGGAACTTCTGCCGCAGACTTAGGTAATTTGCACCCTGGGCCTGGGTAGAAGGAACCCAGGATGTGCTCTCAATTCAGCCCCTCAGAGGCTGGATCTGGTCACATAGAGTGTCAGACCTCAGGTTTCAGGGTGGTAGTAAGACGTGGGGTGGGGGACCAGAGAAAGAGGCTTGAGGGGGAAGGAATAATGTGGCAGGGCCATTGTTCTACCACCTCAGATATTTTGAGGGGATGTTGGAGGAAGAACCCCGGGCAGGGTCTAAAGAGATTATATTTGCATTGAATATAACCAAATAGGTATTACATCAGTCAGGGCCCCCTCCCCCCAGCCCCCCGGGCCATCCGGGACAGACTGCACTCTCAAATTGGGAACTGTGAGGGCAGTTTAAGAAAAGAACTATTTACAAGATGTGGAAAGAGGTTGGGAACCCTATGATAGAAGTCACAGTGCAGTGCCCTGGGCTGGTAGTGGAAGGGGTGGGGCGGTGCCTCCCCTAGGCCTGAAGAGAAGGAGGACACACCCAATTGCTGAAACCTGGAGCAGAGAAACCTCAGCACAAGGCCTCTGACTTGCGGAGAGATGCGCAGCTCACTCTGATGCACCCTTCCTCCTTTCTCTGTCTCCCATCTCCTGTTAGTGCCTCCCAATCTGGCAGATGAGGAAAGGAGCCTCCCCTCCACCCCAACACACACACACACTGCCAGGGCCCAGAGCCAGGAAGGAGAGAGAGAGGGTAGGAGGGAGACAAATAGAAAGCATAGTGTGAAAGGGCAAAGGAAATTCCTGTCTCCTCTGGCCCTCTCCCTGCAGGACGCCAGGATAACTCACACTGGGCCAGGCACTGATCTCAGCCTTCAAAGATAATAACTCCTGTAATCCTTACAACTGCTGAGGAAGCGGATGTTTTATTCTCATTTCCCACTGGGAAATTAAGGCCAGGAGAGGTTAGGTATATTTCCCAGCGTCACACAGATGGTAAGGAGAAGAGCTGGGATTTGACCTCAGGTTGCCTCAGTGTCAGGGAAAGGGATGATGGGCACCAGGGACAAGACAGTAGTGCCGAGGCCCAGGCAGCAGGAAGGACTGGGCTCTGCACTCAAAAAGAATCATGTGAGTGACAGTGTGAAAAATCTTCCAGAGAGTAAGTTTGGGCCCAACCTCCCTCCCAGAGGGTCTCTGCTAGAGGGATGGCTGGGTTCTTCTGGGAAGGGACAGAGCTTGAAGGTGAAAACCAAAAAGGTGTTCCAGGAACTAATGCCCAATGGGGTACAGGAAGGCAGAGTTAGGGAGAAGGGGTGCTGGTGCTGCTGGTGCTCTGTGTCCTCACTGGGTATCGTTTTTTAAAAAATTTATTTACTTATGCATACAAGAACTGGGGTGTCAGCCAGAGGCATAGGGGGGGTGAGAGGATTCACCAGAGACAGAATGGGGAGCAGAACAGGCAGATTGACTGAAGTACACTGCTGAGGGGAGCAGCGGGTGAGGCAGGAGAGGTCTGCTGCGCCATGTGGGAAGCTCCCTGCCTGGGGATCGAACTCCTGCTGCAGTGGCTGCAGATAGCTTCATAGTGCTGAGACTTAACCCCTTGTGCCACCAGGGAGGTCCCTCAGTGGGTATCGTCTTGAAGCTTTGTAGCAATGCAGTGGTTTCACACATGAGGAACCTTAGGAAGAAGTTCAGCCTACTGGAACTTTCCAGACCTGGAGTAAGGTAGTGGCAGTAGGAGAGCAAGAGGAAGGTTAGGGACAAAGGGTCTTATGAGTCCTTGAGGAAACTTGTCAGGTTCATCTCTGGGATCATTCACTGCTGTCTCCTGACCCCACTCCCAGTGGATGAGGTTCTGATTCATTCCAACCCCTGATCTATTTCAACCTTTCAACTCACAGATGAGCAAAGTGACACCGAAGCGGTTGGTTACTGAGTGGATTAGGGACTTGAGAGGGGTGTGGGATCAACAAAGATAAGTGACATATCGGATGGGCCAGGGAAGGAGAGAGGTAGAAGCTGATTCACAGGGTGCAAGTCAGGACTCCAGTGGAGCTGTGGCCTGTATCATGTTGGAAGTTTTGGGAATCCCATACTAGTTTTTAAACACTTTATTGAATAGGTAATATTAAACATATTTAATATTCAAAAATGTAAAATGTATATATTGAGGAACCATGATCATTGTTTTGCTACCTTTTGGTAACCTTTCTTAAAAATTAGTTTTTGATTCACTTTACCAGTGTACATTAATGCTAATACAAATATAAATACACATTCTTATTTCTATCATCTTTTTTACACGAAAGTTAGCATGCTATTAAATTATTCTATACCTTGCTTTTCTCACTTAATGTAACTAGAGATTTCTCCATGTCAAAATCTAGATAAAATTCTCATTCTTTTCTAGAACTACATAATATTCCATTACAAAGATATACCATAACTGACTTAATCAGATGGGTGTTGCTAGACATTTGGTTGTTCCGTATCTTCTGTTATTTCAAAAAAAATACCACAAGAAATAATCTTGTGCATAAGTCACTTTGCACATGTGCTGGTGCCTCTGTAGTCTATTTTTGCTTCTCAACTGTGATGAAGAGACAGTTTTTATTTTTCAATTTACAATCTGTTGCAGATGGATACTTATGTTAAATTCAGTAAGAGTGAATTACTAGAAAAGTGAATTTTTTTTTTAAAACTGCAAAATAGAAGCCCAAATATTTTGTTATTAGATTCAGTAGACATGAAAATTACTGTCAAAATGCTATAAAGATTTTTAAACTCTTGCTTTCAATTTTCTGCATTTATTTTACTAAGGAGTCCTCATACTGTATTGTTGGTCCTTCTTGATTCCTGGGAGATCTTTATATATTAGGAATATTAATCCCTTGCCTATGACATGAATTACAAGTTTTTTTTCCAGTCTTTCTTTTACCTTCTGATTTTAATTGATGGATTTTGTGTGTGTGTGTGTGTGTGTGTATGCGTATGTGTGCAGGCACGCACACATACACACTCATGGAGGAAAGAGAGGGGGCATAGAGTAGTTTGTGATTTTTACCTACTTAAATTTCTCAGTCTTTAATAGCTTCTGTGTTTTGAGTCATGGTTCATTCCAAGTTTACAAAAAAATTATACCCATATTTTCTTCTAGTATATTTATGGTTTTAGTCTTAATATTTAAATCTTTTTATCAGT
Source organism: Scalopus aquaticus (assembly GCA_004024925.1). Lineage (NCBI taxonomy): Eukaryota > Metazoa > Chordata > Mammalia > Eulipotyphla > Talpidae > Scalopus > Scalopus aquaticus. The sequence continues at coordinate 47,305 of PVIJ01002146.1, read as the reverse complement.
TGGAAATTTTCCTAGTATGAGGTGTAAATTATGGATCCAAATGTATCTTTTTACAAATGGCTAACCACATGTCCCAGCTCCACTTATTAAAATCTTTTAGATACCACCTTTGTCATTAAAACTAATTTTAAGTCATTTGGGATCATAATAGAAAAAGCTCTATAATTTGTCAGTTTTGTCCAGAGTACCATTACAAGGGAAATTAGCTTTCAAGATATGATCTATAACTCTGCATTACTAGAGCAGAGTAAGCACTAAATAACATAATTTTTAAAAAATGTATTTAAACAAACAGAACCGATGGGGCCACTGACAGTCACGAGGAAATTGGGAGAAATGGGCATTGCTGGGGAGCATGAGGTGAGATTGAGTGTTTGTATTGCAGGTCTTTCCCCAACCTGCCTCCTGGAACTAGGACTGCAGAAGGGCCCAACATGGTGTTTCTGGGACCCCTGGCTGTCACCCTGTTGCCACCCAGCCTCACACTGCTGGTATTCCACCTCACCAGCTCCCAGGATGTCATCAGTGAGCACAGCAGTGAGCAGCAGGTGTGCACCCTGAGGGAACACCCCACCGTGGCCTTTGCAGGTGAGAGCTGCTTCCCACTTGGTTCCTTTTTTGCAATGACTTTGCCCTGAAGGTCTGATGTTGGACTTCAGTGGGTCCTCTCTGCCTGTTGAAAGTTCTGGGATGTTCAATTCCTAAAGGGTATGGAGACTTTTCCTTTGGAGATAGGTGTAAAAAGAATGGGGTACCATGGGCTGGGGGGTCTGATTTTAGTCTCCAGACAATTTATTTAGGCCTCTCATTCATGTATGCCTGGGAGAAGCAGGGGTCTTTCTCTGGGCTTCCTTTGCATCTAGCTAATGTATGTACTGGCTGGCCAAGGATTGGTTGGTAGGCTCTGCTGTAGCTCTCCTGAAGGCATGAACTCTATTTCTTGGCTTCCCTCAGTGAAGAATGAAAATGGATTCACTTATTAGGAAGAGAGCCTGGAGAGGTCTGGAAAAGTTCCTTTTGCTCTAAACAGCTATAAAGATGCCCATTTGGAGGCCGTGGGAATCCCCAGGGAAGTGGCCAATAACTTCTATCTGTTAAAGGAAAGCATGAGAATGTCCTACTAAAGCATTTTCCAAATTGGGATTTGGGAATTGTTGAACAGATTATAAGGTTCCTTAAGTTCTCACTAAGATTTCCAATGTTAGTATATGCATTTGATGATCATCTAAAGGAAAACAAAACAAAACACAGACACCGGGGCATCCCTGATATTTTCTCCGTGATCCTTTAGCCAAATTTGGAGATCATTGGTGGTGTTAAGATCACATTGATCCATCATCTCCATGGCAACCCACACTGGGACCTGCAGATATAGCCTCAGATGTACCCAGATTCGTAAGTCTAATAAACATATCATAATTTCCTCTTCTCAGTCACCCTGGTAGGTGATAGCACCTCCTTTCACAAACTGGAGAAACTAGACTAAGGGTTGAAAAACTTGTTAGAGCCAGGCCTCAGAATCAGTCTCCTGACTCCTGTCTAATGCTCCGCCCATTTCCCAGGGTAGAGCGACAGTGCTCCACCCTCTGGTGCCCTATGCAGAAGCCAGTGTTCCGGGATTACATACATCCAGTGGGAAAGGGCAAAGTGGAAACCAGAGCAGAAAAAGAAATCCAAGGGTTTGAGACTGGCATGGGATTTGAGGAGTGGGAGTAGTAGTATGAATAGGAGTGGGGGACTGGGAGGAGGGGAGGCTGAGGGCCTTTGAGAGATGCAGGATTCCCAGCTGCAAACTGGCTCCCTTCTCAGGGAAGACGGTTTCCAGCTGTCTTCTCAGTACTGTCTTTTTTGAGCTGGGATCCAAGGCTTTGAAGGCTTAAGTGGATTAAAGTAAATTAGCAATGTCCTTAAGCCTACAAAATGAGCGCACACCCTCAGACTTCTGATGACTCCCGGAGAGCTGGTGGCTGTCCCTGAAGGAAAGGACCAAGTGGGGTACAGAGGAGTGGGATTCTGAGGTCTGTTCTCCTCACTTGGGGGCTCCTGTGACAGCTCCTAATGAAGCATTTCCTCTCGGGATTGGCTGGGGTGCCGCTGGCCTGGCTGGTCCTGGGGACAGGGACTAATGGAAGGAAGCAGGCGTTCCCTGTCCCCCAGCCATCTTGGCCTGTACTGAAACCAATTGGGAAGGGGAACGTCTTTGGAGAGTTAAGAGATGTGTTCCTTGAGTGTCTGGCTCCCTTCACACTATTTTTCAGAGGTGAGCTGTTTGAGATTGACTTCCAATCCTCCCCTCTTTCAGAGTAAATAAATGAGGCTCAGATTCACATGGGTGGTTGATGTAGTGTGACTAAGGAATCTCCCTTGCCTCTGGCAACTGAAGGTGGTCTGTCATCCTAAATCGATATCCTTTCTATTTTTCCTCCCTAGTCTCCTGTCTGTCCCCACTTGCCCCACCCCCCCTTCTGACAATTTGGGGTTCCCTATCCTTTCTCTAAATTTTTATATTTTTAAAATGAGTTTTAGTAGACTTTTTGTTATTATTTTGTAAAAGAACTGAGGAGTAGGACATAGGTGCGGGAGCTACGAGGACAGAGTGGGAAGCAAAACTGTTGGATTTACTAAAATACACTGCTGAGGGGAGCAGCGGGTGAGACAGGAGAGGTCTGCTGCGCCATGTGGGAAGCTCCCTGGCTGGGAATTGAACTTAGGTCTTAAAGGTGACAGCACTGATACTTAACCCCTAGGCCACCAGGGAGACCCCCATTCTCCAAACTTTTATTGGACCTCCTTGAACCCAGTCACAGAGATTGACGCTTTGGGATTCAAGTGGCAAAGAACTTCTTTTGAGTACTCAGGCCTCTCTTGTTGTTCCTTAGATGTTACTCCCTTGGGTCCCCCAGCGCCTTTGGTCACAGACCTAGATGGGTCCTCTGGCCTACCCACGCCCTTTGGCACTACTGAGCACAGACGAGGGCCTCAGTTCTCGTGGGGAAACTGACAGTGATCTGGGTGACAAGTGGTTGCCGTGATCCAGCTGAGCACCAACCCCCAGCTTCCAGGAGCCCCTCAAATGTTGCATTAAATTTCTCACTGATCTGTAGGTTTCCAACCTTGTAGCTATGCATTCTACCCTCCCCTGACACCTAACTGATCTGTGAAAAACCCTAAGTACCCTAAAGGAGCTGCCAATTGTACAATCTGACAGACATTTTCCTGTTTTGTAAGGTTAAATTTTCTCCCGTGAGTGTCTTTTAAGGAGGGCCCACCTGTGTTTCTCTTTGGCCTGCACATTATTCCTTTTGCCACAGCATGGCCTTTCTTGGTGGCAGGGAGAAAGCAGTATGGAGTTATCACTGACAGTGGTTAATCCACAAAGTGGGTAATTGAATTGACTATAATTAAAATCACAGGCGCGTCATGGAGAATGTCATTTTTCTCTTAAAGTCTCCATCCAAAGCCTTCACTGCACACGGTGCTCAGAACGTGCTTGGTGTTTTAAAGACAGCCTTCCCTCTGGTCCTATTTGCCTGCTTAATAAGAGGAAGCTGGCTCCCTTCCCAAGAAAGCTCCCCTAGGATCACTGTGCCTCACCCCTCCTGAGTCTCTTCCCCTCTAGCCTGCCGAGTCTCACCCCCCTCACTCTTACCCCCACCCATGTTAGTCACAGAAAGTGGGAAAGGCCCTCACCCTCTACTCCCTCATCCCCAAGTCCCTACTGTCGTCCCTACTCCTACCTTGCTCTCCTTCCCCTCTCCCTTCCTCCCCAAGAAAGGAACAGAGTGAAGACAGCTGAGAAGTCCCCAGTGGAGTTTTTCCTGCTTTCCTGCATCCTTGTCCCCTGTTTAGTTGCCCACATTTGAAATTCCCCTGTTGGAAAGGAAGGAAGGAATTAAAATGTGACCTGGTTGCTTCTGTTGGGGAACACCCAGTCTGATGGAGACAGGCAAACTCCTCATCTCTCACCCACCTCCCCACCCCCCACCACACACACAGAAAGTGGACTTGAGCACATTTAGAGCGACAATAACATGCAATGTGGAGAAATAGAATGCAAAACAAAATAAGGTCAGGGTAGCAAATTTATAATCCAGGAAGACTTCCTGGAGGAGGACCCTTGGCTTAGTCTCTAAGATAGAATGATAGTCAGCCAGAATTTCTGAGAGTGGCCCTGAAGTCAGCTAAAAACACAACCTACCCCACTCCAGATCCTCCCTTTATACCAATGTTGCCCAAATGCCACTGCAACTACAGGACAGTTCTTGCCAACTGTGGTCACCTGCTGGGGGAAGAGGCAACCCCAAAGGACTTGCTTCATTCTGCTACAGAATTTCTTCTTTTTTTTAAATCATGCATATCACAGTTTTCTGAAAAACATCCAACTCACAAAACCTCCAGTTCTCCAGGGAGCGATTAAGTGTTTGCCTGTCGTGCAGAAATGAAGGGCTGCTTTTACTCTGTAGTGGAGGGATAATGAGCGATGATTTATTTCCCTTGGATTATAACACAGAGGCAGACGCGCATGTGCGTGCGCGCGCGCACACACACACACACACACACACACTCCTCTCTGAGTCTCTGTGAGCCAGTTGCTAATGCACTACAGAGATAAAGCACAGGGCCTCAGCACCGCCCTCATCATTAACCCTATTAGTACAAAAGTTCCTTGGCCCCACAGCTCTCTGTAATTGGTACCAGTTTCCTCCCACCCATGAGACAGAAGGTAAAGGAGTGAGGGCTATTAAGGACTGTGGATGACGATGGGAGAAGAAGATCTCTAGAGGGAAAGAAAAAGTCACTGATCACTGCTCCCTAGGGGTCCCCTCCCCAGAGCGCCCACACCCATAAGAGGGCTTCCTGCTGCTCTACTGCTCAGGCCCCACGAAAACGCTTTGACTTTGGCTGGGAAGACACTTCCTTAGAGACACAGGTCTGGACCCTAGCCACCCACCTCTGTTTCTCCCACCTGTGGATACTTGTCCAAAAACCTGCTTCTCTTGTACAGAGAGAGTTGAGGGTTATTCATAGATTTAGTCAAACTGCCAGGTGTGGGTGGGGCCTGGAAATTCAAGGTCTTCCCTGACCCCAAATTACTGGACTAGATACCCAGTGTGATGGTGGCTCTGATGGTGGGAACCCTTTACCCTGACTTTGGGGAGTCAAGGGAGACTTCTTAAAGGTGGCAGGATGGGAATGAACTGGCCCACTGAGAAAGACCAGAAGTGCAATGTTCCCATTCTATTTAGTGAAGTGCAGTGTCTAGTTTAGGGTGGGTGGGGTGAAGAATTTGAGGGGGAATATAGGAGATGAAGCACCATTATTTCAGTGGATCAAAGATCATTAATGTGCCAGGCGTTCTTCTTGACAGTGGGCCCAGAATCTAAAGACCTGCACAGGAGTTGGGACTTTTCCTGGTGGCAACTGGGAATGATTAAAGAGCTGGAGAGTGACATAACCAGATTTGCATTTTAGAAAGATCATTCAGGTTGCCTTATGGAAAAGGTACTGGAGGGACAGGAATGGGATCCTGGCCAGTTCGAAGGCTGTTGGCACCGGTCCAGGCAAGAAATGATGGTGTACAGAGGACGAGAAGGAGATGGATTTCAGATACAGAACTGGCCATTGAGGTTCCGGGGCATCAGGGTGATTACAGGTTTCCCTTTGGGCAGCTGGTGGAGGGAGGGGGTTGGAGTTCTCTGAACTAGGGCACATAACAAGAATGACAACACCCCTATTCATGATGTCTCCCAGCTGGCTGCTCACAGAGGGAGGCGGGGTCACCCAGGCCTCCAGCTCCCCTGCCTCACTACACCCTGAATTCACCTTGCCTTCCCCAGTCCCAAGTTGGTCCAGCTGGGAGTCCCAGGTCTAACAGTAACCAAGTGGTTGCCTCTCCTTCTACCAGACCTGAAGCCGTGGGTCTTTAACTTCACCTATCCTGGAGCCCGAGATTTCTCCCAGCTCGCTCTTGATCCCTCCAGGAACCAGCTCATCGTGGGAGCCAGGTAATGACATGCAGGAGGGTTGGGACCAGAAGCACGGTGCTCAGCATTGGGTGGAGGTGATATTATCTGCGATGAACCCACTGGCGAGCCCTTTATCTTGGGCCCTGTTCCTCTTTGTTGGGTCCTCTCTCTGAATGTCTGTCCTCCACAGAAGGAAGCAGGGTTGGAGCAGGGGAGTGACTTCTAGATCTCCGTATCTCAGCAAGTCACTGGTTCAGTGGCTAACAGATATTGAGAGCAGAGATGCCTGCTGTCCACCTCCTGCTGGGGGGCCCTGCTAATAAGCTGCAGGGATCTGCCAGTTCCTGAGAGCTCCATGCAGAGAGGGTGCCAGGGCCCCCTGCTGGCCAGCCGCTCACCAGCACTGGGACCAGGGCACAAGGCTGCGAGCTTCTCTTCCTTTTTGCCTCTTCCCAGTTGGCTCCATTGGTCAGATGTAATTCAACAGATCTTACACTCCAGGGAGTTCTTGTGGAGACTCTGTGGGGTGGACTAAGAGGAAATCATTCTCATAAAACCATAGACTGTCAACTCTGATAAGGCAGGAAACTTAGAAGTAGTCTTCAGTAAGTCTCAAAAAGCGGCCCCTGGATCAGCAGCACCTGGGAACTTGTTAGAAATGCAGGTTCTTGGGCTCCACCCAACCTGCTGAAGCAGAAACTCTGGCGGTGAGGTACAGCAGGCCTGAAAATCTCTGATCCAACCCACTGTCCTTGCTTTTAACCTGAAGCGGCAGGGAGGAGAAAGCGACTCCCAAAATCACATAGCAAGATGGCAAGAGGATAGGGATAAGGTCTCTTTAAACCAGCTAGAGTTTTTTTCTGCTAGTCGTGTTATCACCTGCAAGTGCACTGATGTTTTTCAGACACTCCACCCCAGAGCTTCTGGCTCGGTGGGTCTGGAGGGTGGGCAGGGTGGCCCCTATGGCTGGAACCTCCAGGGTATGCATGTAACTAACTATCTGACCTCTGGGTTTTCCTGAGTATACACACTCACTCACTGATGCTATGAACAGAGGCATGTCGAGAACAGAACTCTGGGCTCAGACCCAATGAGCTGACCCCAGGTGATCTGGACCTCTGAGCCTCAGTTTCCTCATCCATAAAGTCTGGGTTATAGTCTCTGTGCTGCCAACATCGAAAGGCTATTGTGAAGTGGGGCTAAAAAACATTGCATTTTTCCAATTTTTAAAATAACAAATTATTTTGTATCAGTAATATAGTATAACATTCAAAAGATAGAACAGTGAAAATCAGGACCCCACACACCCCAAGAAAGACCCCTCTTTGGAGGCATGCCCTCCAAGAGGGTATAATCTGTACATATGCAAGTATACATGAGTGTGGGCTTTATTTTCCCAGCAAAGAGAATCATTGTTGAAAGAAGTAATACAGAGATATCCAGTCCATAACCAATCAGCCAGTTTCCCCCATGTAACATCTTGCTTAGTGCTCGTGCATCACCATCAGGAAGCTGACATTGAGCCCATCCTTCCATCTTACTCAGACCCCACCATTTTTACATATATGTGTACTTTTAAAAATATGCTCTGAACCCTGACAGCTGCCATTCATTCTGCTCCTGCCATGTGCCAGGCATTATCTTATGTACCAAATATGTAGTAAAACATCTAAAACACACAGTAAATGTAGCCAGTCGGGCCTGTAATAAATCATCTAATCTTCACAATATCCTGGGAAATAGGTTCTGTGATTATCTGCATTTTATGGACCAGGAAACTGAAACTCAGGTTAAGTCGCCTGCCTGTGGTCCTGCTGCTCTCTAGATCCACCTGGGGGTGACCCACAAGGTGGCCGCTTACCTTTTCCTGGGCTCAGCCTGGCTCTGATCTCAGATGAACAGGGGGAAAACCAGATGGGTTCTTGGTGCCTTTCACCCCTTACAGCAAATGAAGTGGTTCCCCAGCTTCTTTCTTCTCCCTTTGTCTAGGTCATTTTCCTTCTTCTTTCTCTTCTGCCTGACATTCCTCTACACCCTCCCCCGCTTTTTTTCTGAACCCCTGGGTCTCTAGAATTGAGGCCAAGGAAATTTTTTATTCCATATACCCCTCCTTGTTCCATAAAGGATTTAGGGCAGGCTAGACTGCAGAGATTTCTCTCTGTTCTCCATCTCCCAGAAGAGCAGATTACAATGTAGTGATGAATGATTTTTGATGGGATAAAAGTGAATAAACTGATGCAATGTTTCCCCTAATTTTTTAAAGCTGTGAGCAGATGTCTGTGTTACCTGAGCAGACAGCTGGAGTGGAGCCATAAGCTGTAGCCCATCTGTCCCTAGGCCAGGAGGGAGGGGGTGGGGAAGCACTGCTAAGATTCAAAAGATAGAACAGTGAAAATCAGGACCCCACACACCCCAAGAAAGACCCCTCTTTGGAGGTATGCCCTCCAAGAGGGTATAATCTGTACATATGCAAGTATGACCGATCCCAGTCAGGGGAGTGGGGACCTCAGAGGCCAGGACTAAAGTCCCTGGTGAGGGCCATCCAGCCCCAAGGCAGCAGAGAAGCTGAGTGGGCCCTGGACCTGGAAAGCTGGGGAAGTCCTCCAGCCTGAGGTGTCTCCTCAGGTCCCTAGATTCTCCAGCTGGGCCTCTTATTCTGCCCCAGACCACAGTCTTTCCCCTCATCTTTCCTCTCAGCATAGATGAAGTAGGCCAGTACTTTCTAAAGCAATTATTCCTATGAGCTTCAGGAACCAAAAATGGAAGAAAGAAAGAAAGAGCATTCTCAGGGAAAAACAAGACTTTACATCTGCTTGACATTAATAAAGCCTTTTAACATGCATCTCCTGTCCCCACGGACATGTGAAATAAGGAAGACATTCATTTCTCCACTTTACAATTTGGATACTTAGGCTCTCAGAAGGCTCTCAGCCCCCAAGGCAGTGCTGAGCAGGAATTCGCTGTCTCCGCGGCAGGATGTGCTCTGTGAACCTGTTGTCACTCTTCTGTGACCCATTGACCTAGTGTTCCTGCCACACTCCGACCCACTGTGGCTCCAGTGGCCTGTGGCTCTAGTGGCCTGTGGCTCCAGAGTCTGTGCAGAGCAGTACCGGCAGTGCCGGACACTGAGTGTTCTCTGGCGGTGGGTAATAGCAGGGCTATCATCCGCGTTATTAAAGAGATCTTTTTTTTACTTAATATTTTTTCTTAGAGTAGTTTTAGGATCCCAGCAAACTTGATGGAAAGGTACAGAAATTTTCTCTTATCCTTTCTACCCCACTCATGCGTGACTTCCTGCACCATCATCACCCCCCACTAGAGTGGTATGTGTGTTACCACCTACCTTGACATGTCATTATCACCCCAAGTCCATAGTTTATGGTTCACCCTTGGTTCTACACATTCTATAGGTCTGAACAAATGTATAGTGACATATATCCATCATTATGGTACCATACACACAGTATTGAGAATTTTCACTTCCCTAAAAAAACCCTGTGCTCTAGCTATTCAACGGCTTTGTCCCTGAACCCCTGGAACCCACTGATCTTTTTACTATCTCCATATTTTGCCTTTTCCTGTATGTCCTATAGTTGGTATCATACAGTGTGTAGCCTTTCAGTTTAGCTAGTAATTGGCAGTTCAGATTCCTCCATGTCTTTTTATGGCTTGACCACTCATTTCCTTTTAGCATTGAATTCTGTTCCACTGTCTGAATGCACAACTTATTTATTCGTGCATCTACTGAAGAACATCTTTGTTGCTTCCAAGTTTACACCAACAGGGATTTTAATCCCAATTCCTTCACTTACCTCTTATTTGACCAATAAGATTGCTATAAACATCCATGTACAGGTTTTTTTGTGGACATCAGCTTCCTTATTTAAGGTTTTTGAGCTACAGGCTGATGGGATGAAAACAGTGTTTGAGGAAGATGAGGCTGGCCGTGCTGTGCTGGCTAGACCATGAGGGAAGGGACCCTCAGGTGGCCCAGGGAGGGGCCGGGGAAAGGTCAGATCCAGAGTCACAGACTGCAGCAGGGACTATGGGAGATGAGGACACAGAGTGAACGCCGGGGCACAAGGCGTAGAGCCAACACACATGGCCCTCTGTCTGAGGAAGGGAAGTGGGTCAGGGTGGTTGGCAGGGAAGGATGAACATAGCTGTTCTGGGTCCCTGCAAGAGCTCTGTGGTTGGGAAAGGATATAAGGGGTCCTCCCTGGGCTTGCCTGGCCAGATGGAGAGCAAAAACATTGCGTGCTTTGAGAATACACCAACATGGGCTTTAATCCCAACGCCTTCACTTAACTCTGTGACCTGGACCATTTACCCAACCTGCTTCCTCATCTGTAAAACTGAGTTGCCTCTTTCCATTGGGGGGTTGTGATGATTAAATAAGCTGATGGAGGCAAAGTTCTTCCAGGGGGTCAGTCCTTAGCAATTGGCTACAGTCTTGGCAGCCCACAAGGTGGGAGCCTCGGGGACATGGCTGCAGAGCCAGCTTGACTTAGGATCTTCATTTGTGTTTTCACAGGAACTACCTCTTCAGACTCAGCCTTGCCAATGTCTCCCTCCTTCAGGTACATTTCCTCCCCTCTCCTGCTCTCCCTCCTCACCTCTCCTCCCCTCCCACCTTTCCTCACCCCTTCTTGCCTCTCTCTTTTCTTCTCTCCCTCCCCTTCCATTCCTTTCGCTAGTATTTGGGAACTGGGGCTGGGACAGCACAAGAAGCAAGAGTCAGAATTCAGTTCTTAGGCTTGAAAACAGGAGCCCTGGGCTCTTTTCGCTGGCTGTGTTGCACACTGGCTATCAAGGGAATGCTGGGAATAGATTTGGGAGTGGGGCGTGACCACATAAACCTAGTGGCATACACAGGGCACCTGTGTTGTACAGAGGAGCTGCTGAGGAGGGGAGAAAAGAGCACAAGAACCAGGGGAGTGGCCTGGCCCTGTTTGCTGGGGACCAATTGTTCCTGGGATGCAGGATTTTCAGTGTTAAAACCAGCACAGTGCTGGGCACTCTTGAATGACTGGTCATTCTAAGTCCAGAACCTAAATCCATAGAAGGGTCTCTGAGTTTGGGTCTCAAGAGAAAAGGTATCCTTGGTTCCTGTCTTAGCCTGACCTGAGCGATGCCATTCTAACTCAGCATTTTCACTGAACTGTGATTGATTTATTATCTGCTGCCAAGAAGGACTCCCCAAGCATAATTCCCTAAGTGCTCTGGGAGGTATTTTAATGGAACTCCTTGATCCAGAACATATCGCAGATTGAGAAACAGATGCCAAACTTTCTTTGCAGAGTCTAAACATTCTGGAGAAAGGAAGACCATCTCCTCTTCTGTGAAGGGAGAGCCTTGGTTCTCATGTCATTGAGCACTTACTGTATACCAGAACTGAGCTGGGGACAAAGGGATTATAAGAAAAGCCAGGGCTCACAGTAAGAGCTGATGACTGATGCTATAACCCAATTAGACAGTCAAGCGCTGGGTTGCTTGGTATAACATTTCCCTACAATCGGCAGTTGGAAAAGGGGAGACCTCCTTGATGAGCTGGTGTGACACTCTGCCCTTGTTTTTTCAAGATTTACCTGACTTTATACCCCAGGGACCGTTGCAGTTGGTTGGCAGAGGGAAAATATAAGGGAGTAGGAAGTGTACCCATCAGAAGGAGGGGCCGGAAAAAACTAGGATAACCTAAAAGGAAATGCCATTCATCTGTCCATCTATCCTTCTCTCCCCTACCAGCCAACCTACCCATGCAGCCACCCAGCCAACAATAAACATTTAATGAATAGCTACTAACAGCAAGGCCAGTCCTAGGTCTGGTAATAGACAGTTGAGATCCAAAGGTGAATCAAGCTTGATCTCTTGCTGCAAAGAGCAAGCATCTAAGAGATCACGTGTGATTCCCTTTCTGGGATGGGAACCGTGTGATGTGTTTCTGGGACCCTGTCTTGAACAGACTCTCCAGCTAGATGACTGAGGCCTGGAGTGTAGTTCATCCAGTTCTGTGTTGCTTTGGTCTCCGTCATGGGGAGATATGTTATATTAGGCCCATAATTCTTGCTACAGAGTTATGAGGCTGTGCTTCAGAGGGATCTCTGAAGGGCCCTGCCAATCAGCTACAAGTGCTCCAGGAATTGGTTTAACTACCTTCCTAGGCTGTCTCGCTAGAGCCTAATCTCAGATGTTCAGACTGATTTTCCATGACAGAACCAAGAAGAGAAATAAATACATTTCATATCCACCATGGGGGTGGAGGGGACATCCCACAAAGGGGAGAAGAGAGAGAATTGGAGTGGACTGTTCAAAGACCCCTCCACGAGTCTAGTGGCAGAACTCTGTCTCCTGTCCTCTGGTCTGTCGTCTGGTCTGGGGAGAAACCCTTGACTTGTGACTATAAAAGCAAGCCCAACTTCAGCAACAACCCTGTTGTGGGCTTGGTTTCCTATTTAGGAGCTCACAGTCTTTAGTATCTGCTTTCACTCAGAAGCTGCTCAAACAACCAAGTGCTGAGAATGAGCTGCACCATTTTGTCCACAAGAGGAAATAGGGCCATCACCCGCCACCCCCACCCCTCCAGCTTCTTTTATTCTCCATACCACCTTGGGGTATGCAGTTATAATTCTCCATTACAGCTAACTGATCCTCTCACTTGGCCCTAGGGTATGATTTAACCAAACTTAAAACTCAATGCTTTATTGATGATTTTAATAATTAACATCCCTTAAAGAAAAGTCTAAATGCAAATAGCTTATGAAAACCAGTGTCCGTTAAAAGGACTTCTAAGTGCCTAACCCCTATTAAACAATTTCTATAAACTACTGCTCCTTAAGGAAAATTTAAATACTCATCTCCTTCCCAATTCTCTAAGCAGAGAAGGCAAAGTATACGTAGGGTGTGAGTGTGAGTGTGTGTGCAGGTGTGTGTATGCATATCCTTGCTGGGAGAGAGCCGAAATCAAGTCCACTCACCCGTGATAGTTATTTGTCAGTGTAAATTCATGAGTAGGTTTTGAGAAAGAAAAGGCAGCAAGTGGTCCACAGTGTTAGGGAGCTGCTGAGAGGACAGTGTGATAAACTAACTTGGGTCTGGCAATGGGGAGCTCTTGAGTGACCTTTACCAGAGCAGTTCCAGGGGATGACATGGCTGGAGGCCTAATTGTGCAGATTTATGACCTCAAGCTGCCAGATATCCTGCAAGTGCAGAAAGGAGGGCTGTTCTGCACAGCCACATCAAGACTCTTCTGGGGCTTTGGGCCTGGGAGAGGCTGGTTCCTGAGCTCTCATCTCACATTCTCCAAGCTGCAGTTGCAGCTGTAGTGTTGTTTGAAATCTAAACTCTGCTGAGTGGTGGACTTAATGCTCAGAAGACATTTTGATGTCCAACCATTGTCTCTAGTGTCCAGAGGAGTTGTTGAGTCTACAGTGAGATTAGCCAGTTCCTAGCTGTCTCTCCCATAACACGAAAACTATGCAGTGACTGTTACTAGAGATTGCCATTCTGGAATTTCTGAGACAGTCTTAGTTTAGAGGATTATGCATAGCAGATTGACTTTACATGTCTACTTCCACTCTTTTGGCTGACCCCAATGAAAGGATAGTGAGACATTTTTAAAGGTATGGACCCATAATGCCAGATCAAAAGAGATGTCAGTGGAGAAGAAATTAAATGCCTTATGAGGAGATGCAAAGTGGATAAATTAGCAGAACAGAAACAAATGATAGAGGGAGATACAGCAGAGAAGCAATTCCTAAGAAGAGCTCAGAAATCAGATGTCAGTCATTGTGGAATGTGAGGATGAGGTACAAGGCTAAAATGAGGAATGGTTGAAATTCTTTCAGCTGAGAGGTTGGAACCCAGGTATCCTGTCCCATTCCATATTACAATCCCTTCCTCCATCTTATGCAAAAAAGGAGACTAACCCTTTCTCCAGAGTCTCAAGTGGTAAGGGTCCAGATTTGGAGATTTCAGGAAAGGTAAAAGGTACTGACAAAGTATGGGACCAGAATAATCTTTCTCCTTTTTCTCTGTGCAGCTTGTTTATGGAAGAAACCTGGTCATTTCTCCTTTAACATTTCCCACAGTCTGGATTTTGCTGATTGTGTTACTGATCTAACCAGGTCACATCACTTGCATCTCAGAAAGCCAGATTATGAACCATGAGATTGTTTCCACAAAAGAAGCTTTTTTATTAGTGAGTGGTGCCACTATAGGAGAATAACAGTTAGTACTTTCTCTCAATTGGCAAGTGAAGGAAGATTATATAGGAAAGAAAAGAATGTGAGAATGTGCCAGGTGTGGGGATGGTTTCTTCTTTTTCAGATGGTCTAGGAGCATTCAGCACAGGAACATCAATGACCTTCCTGGAATAGTTGTTCTCTTCTGTGTTATCAATTTAAAATGAGCCTGGGTATTTTTCAGGCACTGGTTTTATCAGCACTCTCAGAAGGAACCACCTCACAATGCATTAAGCAACTCTTTTACTATGCCTTGAGGAATGTGGTGAGGTGCATTAAGCTAAACTGCTAGATTAAAGCATAGGAAGGAGTCGTGTCAACCAAAATTGTAATCCAGGTGGTATAGCTTAATATGCTCTTCTATTCCCTGTATCATTTATAAAATTTATTGTTAGAACTAAGGACTTTATTCACTTTATATTCCAGCAAGATTATTTCATAAGTGTTATTGAGAATGATCAAAGCAAAGAAGCAAACAAAATAAAGGGAGCTGTAGAAAACAATACCAAGAAATACAAGAAAGCATTTAAAAAATTAATTAGAAAAAGTGAACTAGATTCTTCTGAGATTAAAAAATGAGATTCTTCTGAGATTAAAATGTTTTGTTTATAAAACAGTAAGTTAAAAATATGGAAATTGACAATGTGATTGGGGAAATAAAAACTGAATTGAAGGATTAGAAAATAAAGTTGAGGAAAATCTTCCAGAAATTAGTATGACAAAAAAAAGAAATGAAAAACAGAGGAGAAATAGAAAACTAGAGGATCAATGCACAAAGACAGTGAATTGAACTAATAAAAATTACAAAAAAGAGAACAGAGGAAAAGGTGAGGAAGAAATTAAAGATGAAATAACAAGAAAATTTTTCAAAGCAGAGGATGAATTTTCACATTGAAAGGGCTGACTGAGTTCCCCAAAAAAGACCTGCACTGAGACACATCAGTGTGGAATTCATGATTAAAGAGAACATCCCAGAAGTTTCTAGAGGCTAAAGGAAAAAGAAAAAAGAAAAAAAGAAAAAGGCCACTACAAAGGATGAGGAATATAGTCATGTAGCATATGACACTTCAGTCACCACATCTCTATCAGTGGCCCCTAAATATAACCCATGTGTGCAGTAGGCTATGCTACCTGGGTTTATGTCCACACAATGATGAAATTGCCCAGTGATACATTTCTTACATGTATCCCCCTCATTAAGCATCACTTGACTGTAAGAAGTACGTCATGCTTCTTAATAGCAGCACTGGAATCTAAAAGACAGTGGAGGGATAAATACCGTTAAAATTCTGAGTTAAAAACCTAAAATTCTATATCAAAACTATCAATCAAGTATGAAGCTAGAGTGAATCAGATATGCAAGAATTTCAAAAATTGATCCCTGTGTCGCTTTTCTTAGGAAAACACTAAAAATGCATTGTACCAAAAAAAGCAAGTAAATCAAGAAAGTAAGTCCCAGTTTAACAACCGAGCAGGAGGCCTCAAGGCCAACCAGCCCATACCAGGGCAAGAGGCTGGATATGGGGCCTGAGAGAGGATGGGATTAAAAGAATAACTGAATCATTTCTGTGTACAGTTGGGAAATGATACTGAGAAAAAGATCTGTAAGACTTTTAGCATTTTGGGGAAATTCAGTAACCAGTACACAAGCAGATTAGTAATTGCTACCCTAGCAAATGAAGAAAATCAAAGCAATGGACAATTGCTCAGTTCAGGGAAAAGAAAAGGCAGATCAAGAAAGGAAACCTTGTCTGATTAGGCATGCTTCATTCATTCTCAGGTATCCGTGTTTTCACTTTAATAAGGCTGAAATCAGCCCTCGTCTTTCAGTCAAAGACATCTCTCAGTGATAATCAGAGAGCGCTGGCCCAATGACGTTGTCATTGCCAGTGCAGGCACCAACTTGGTCATTATTTCTGGTGTTCTGACCCAACAGCATTTCATCCCACATTGTATTTTAGAAAAGCTCATATGAAAAGGGAATAGGAGTTTTGGTTTGTTAGAAAATCTTCTGTGGACTCCTAGTAAGATTAACAAAGTACCAGCCTCCAAATTTGCAAAATGGGGTCAATAGCTTGGCAGAAAATTCTGGAGACCAGCGTGGAATATTCTTTAAAAACTGTGGAATTAGTGACACCCTAGATGTTTCCCAAAAGATACTCTAAACAAAATATGAGCATACATAGAAAAATAAGTCTAGCACAGATGAACTCTAAATTCAAAAAAGGTTTAAGGATACTTAATCAGTTTTACTTACATTATTTTGTAGGTGCACAATTGATATGTCATAAAAAATGTCAAATAAGAGCACTTTTGATAAGTTTACATTAAAATTTAAATAATAAAGAAGTTTGATTGACAGCATATTTTCTTTATTAGTCGCGCATATTATAATGGATGGTGTCTTTTATTGAGACGTAAGTGACATATAACATTAGTTTCAGGTGTACAGCATCATGATTCAAAATTTGTATATATTGCAATGTGATCGTATTGTATCTTACATTCGGTGAAATCAGGGGTAGGTTGGTAGCAGTAGACAATTTTTACATATTCATAATATGTAAATTTAACCCATAACTTAAAGTATTAAAAAATTACATTTAAATGTTAAATAATTAATATTGCGTGATTATAATGAGATTGGGAGAGAGGAATTGTATGTATGTTTTGGGGCTGGGAAAACCGGGACATGTAAGTGAGGAAAATCTTCACCTCCATGGCAGGAAGTCAAAAGGCCTGAAATTGATACACATGTTTGTGAAAACTGGAAAAAACACACTTCCCCCACCCCCACCCCCCACCCTCCTGCACGCAGAAAAACAGCTAGAAGAGCCCAAAGTAAGTCCTTGGGAACAGGGTTGGAGCATGGGGGTATGGGTTGCTAGGGGTTTTTTTTAACAATTTTTTTCATACTATTTAATTTTTTCAGTTCTGTGCATCATTACTTTGACAAAAGTACTTTTTACAAGAAAATAAAAATAAATAAAATGCCTCAAAGAAGCTCATTTTGTGCTGTAATCATTATAAATATACATATTCTTTTCAGGCCATATGTTCTAACTTTTGGTTTGAAAAATCTTTTCCTTGTGAGAGGCTGCAGGCTGCAGCAGAGAGCTGAGCTCTGGTGTTTTGAGTTTGCATCTTGGGTTTGTTGCTTACTGGCTTTATTACCTTGGGAAAATTGCTCAACCTCTCTGCGCTTAATTTTCTCACCTGTAAAATGGGCAAAAGACCAAGTGTCTCACTGACCGTGGTGAGGATCAGAGAGAGGTGGCCAAGTGGCCACTCGGTGCCTGTCCTGGTTCAGCACCATGTGACTTTATCGGACTCCTGTTTATTGTACACACCTGCCCCCTCAACTCACTGCGATTCCCACACACACCGCTGAGGAACAAGGCTGAAACCTCCAACATCCCCCTGTACTCAGAAACCCCTAAAGCCCCCTGCAGCTGCCCAAGTCCGACATCTGCAGTGTTTTGGGGGCGGGGGGGGGGTGTCATTACTCTTTTCTGCCCTAGAGGCCCTGAGGTTTGTGGTGTATGAGGTCTTCTTTTCTCACATCAGGCTTAGTCTGGGAGCCAGCAGGGTGCTGAGTATGACAGTGGCTCTATTGTTTTCTTCAGAAGACCCGCGTGGCTCTGTGATCAGTGCAGGGCTCATTTGCCCTTCTCCAAGGTCTGGGAGCAGAGGCCAAAGTTCCCGGCCCAGCGTGCAGGATGAACCCAGCCTGCACTTCAGTCTGGTGACCAATTCGTTACCAGCTCCCGAATCCGGGGTCTGCACAAGTCAGCCTCCCTCTGCCCCTAAGCACCTGTCCTGTAGCTGCCTGCGCCTAGAAAGCAAAGAGCCAAACTGCTGCTCCTCCCAGGTACCTTTCTCCCTCCCATACCTGGCTCCTGCTGCTGGCTGCTGTTCCGGCAGCCACTTCACACTAGGAGGAGCTTTGTTAGAAATGTAAAAGTGGGGAATGAAGGGCTCTCCCCCACCCCGATTTGGACAGAAGAGCTGCTTGCTGAGGGCCTCTCCCAGGACAGGTGGACAGTTCATATATATACATGTGACCCAGAAATATTAATGAACCACATGCCAGGGCTGTTGACACTGTGTGGACGTGAAGGGTATCACTGCTCCCTCCAGCTGCCCTGCAGAGGCTCGGAGGGATGGCAGAGAGGAGAGACAGAAGACATGAAGGGGAAGGTGGGGTCCTGGGTGGGAAACATCCTCTCCTAATGCCACGGGCACTGAGGAACATAGTGATGTCCTCTGGGTCCCTAAATGAAAGCTGCGCCCCCTCAACACTGACCCCCCCTGACAGAGCATGAGTGATGCTACAAGGGAAGTCTGAAATCGCAGAGAAAATGGGATAAAGAACAAAAATGCCAAGTGAGGAATGTGGGTTCTGATCCCCCTGTGGCAAGTCACAGACCTGGGTTTCCTAAGGTGCTAAGGAAAAAAAAAAAACTGCTTTGCAGGGTTGTAGTGCGAAAATTTAATAGATCTTCTGTCTCCAAGGTTTGCAAATCTAGCTCTTCCCCCCTGCCTCCCACACATATCGGGGACATCTGGTACATAAAGGGGGCATATTTCCTGTCTCCCATTCAGGGCCCGGGGTGGGAGTGAAGGTCTCCTGGCCGCTTCCAGCTCCCTGGCTTACCTGGGAAAGGAGGGCGTGGGGAGGGCCCAGGGCAGGACTGCAAGAGGATAGTGCCACGTGCAGGGAGGAGGCGCGGGTACTCAGGGTCCTCCGACTCATGAAGAAGGGGAGGGCTTTAGGCTGAGGGGTGTGCATTGGGTAGGGAGATCTGGCAGCCCTCTGTGAGTAGTGAGTCCTTGCCCTGCATGCTGACATGACCCTCCCCCTTCTTGTCACTGCAGACCCCGGCTGCCACCTGCTCTAGGTGCAGCCACCTGAGGTCTGTGTGCTCCTTCCACAGGCCACAGAGTGGTCCTCCAATGAGGATACGCGCCGCTCCTGCCAAAGCAAAGGGAAGACCGAGGTATGTGGCCTGGGTGGTGTGGGCTGGCCAGGAGCTGGCAGGACACTGTGGCTTCAGGAACGGAGGGGCACCTTGTGGGCACGAGACCCAGACGGGAGGCAGAAGGTTCTGGTGTGTGTGGGGATGCAGGGCTCACATCTGAAGGGACAGTGACCAGGGACAGTGACAGCTGGCAGGGAGGTGCCAGTGGAGGGGATGTCCCCAGGAGCAGCCTGAACCATGGAGAGGGGTAGATCTGGAGCAGAGGGAAGTGTTTTTGAATATTCGCAGGCTTCCATGTGCTGTGAGGAGGGACACCCAGCACCCCATTTGGAGAGCCGTCCCTTCATTGCTTTCCCTTCTTGCCTCAGGAGGAGTGTCAGAACTACGTGCGAGTCCTGATTGTGGCCGGCCGGAAAGTGTTCCTGTGTGGGACCAACGCCTTCTCCCCAGTGTGCTCCAGCAGACAGGTGGGGGGACTGGCAGGAGACCAGAAGGGGGACACCAAGAGGTTCTCTCTCCCAGGCAAACAGCCTTGGGTTGAGGTTGTCAAATTAAGCAAGAAAGCTAATGAAAACAAAAAAAAGAATGCCCAGTTACATCTGATTTTCAGATAAACAATAAATGACTTTTTTTACTTATATATATTTTTAATTGTGATAATACTGGTTTACAATACTATGATTAGAAGTGTAGGTTCACACCTTTCAGATGTATGTTACCACAAAATACTCACCAACAAATGATATTTTAGCCTAAGTATGTCTTATGCAAATTTGGGACATTACTTATACTAAAAAATGATTCACTGAAATTTAGTTCAAGTGGGCCTCCTTTATTTTGTCACTCAACCTTACCTTGGAGTGTCCTGAATGGGGGGACAGGAGTCGGAGGCAGATGGAGCTCCTGATATACCCTAAAAGCCACTCTGGGATGGTCAGTGATGAGGTGGAAGTTCAAGATGGGGAGAGGCCAGTGAGATGGGGGGTCAGGAGGAAACAACACCCAGGATGGGAAGAACATACATCTCTAGGGGCTCAGGGATAAATCTCCCCATCTCTTTTTGTCCCCAGGTGGGCAACCTCAGCCGGACTGTGGAAAAGATCAACGGTGTGGCCCGCTGCCCGTACGACCCACGCCACAACTCCACAGCTGTCATCTCCTCCCAGGGAGAGCTCTATGCGGCCACAGTCATCGACTTCTCAGGGCGGGACCCCGCCATCTACCGCAGCCTGGGCAGTGGGCCACCACTGCGCACTGCCCAGTATAACTCCAAGTGGCTCAATGGTAAGGAGGCTCAGCTTTGGGGTGGGGGCTCCCCTGTTTCTGGCTTTGCCCACCCTTATGCCTCATCAGTCCTTTCTGCCTCACTTCATGGAGAGGCCCAGAGTGGAGCAGGTGTTTGCCCTAGAACCATAGAATGCCAGAGATGGCATAAAGACCCAGAGCAGATGGAGGGCAGCATAGGAGGGGAGGGAAGGAGTTAGCTATTAATGAGGAGGAAAGGCTGTAGGAGAGAAGAGATTGGAGGAGGGTGGCATGAGTATCTTGTCTCTTAAAAGGTGAATCCCTGCTTCTCCACTAACTAGTTGTGTGGCTTTGAGCAAGTCCTTAATCTCTCTGTGCCACGTGTTCTCATTGATACCATGGAGACAATCACAGTACTTACCTCACTGGTTGTTATGAGGATCAAATGGGCTAATTCATGTAAAGTACTAACAGTAGTGTCTGATATATAGTGAGCACTCAGCAATACACATTAACTATTGTTATAATCACACTTTGGATTGGAGGTGGGGTCAGAGTCCCCAGTCATCAAATGTGTGGAGATGTTAGGATAGTGTCTGGAAAAATGGGAATAACCAATTACTCCCAACTCTGCCCTCTTCCTCTTGATGACCTGAGCCATTCCCTGCTCCTTTTCTGCCCCCAGAACCAAACTTCGTGGCAGCCTATGATATCGGGTTGTTTGCCTACTTCTTCCTGCGGGAGAATGCAGTGGAGCATGACTGTGGGCGCACTGTGTATTCTCGGGTGGCTCGCGTGTGCAAGAACGACGTGGGGGGCCGCTTCCTGCTGGAAGACACGTGGACTACGTTCATGAAGGCCCGGCTCAACTGCTCGCGCCCGGGCGAGGTCCCCTTCTACTACAACGAGCTGCAGAGTGCCTTCCACCTGCCCGAGCAGGACCTCATCTATGGGGTCTTCACCACCAATGTGTGAGTCCCTGCCCTCTGCCACCCCTCCCCGTGATGTCCGGGTCATGCTCAGACCTGGTGTCCCAGCCTGGTGGGCTCGGGCAAGTCTGTCTCTTAGCCCTTGTTTCTCTTTCTGTAAAATGGGAATGCTGTGCCTTCTGCACCAGGCGGATGAGGACCTTGTGACTTGCTGCCTCTGGAGCGGTAAGCTCTTGGGTTGCGGTGATGCGCAGGTCTAGGTCAATAGGAGAAAGTGAAAGGAGCTGGATTATGGCTCCATGAAGGAAGAACCCTCAGTAATGAAAGTGAAGCACCTGGCCTTGGATGAGGCGATGGCAGTCCCCAGAGGACCCAGCAGCAGCCCATCAGGGAGCTCAGAGGGGACGCTTTCCTTTCCCTACCCACCCCAGGTCTCCTTGATCCTGCTAAATCTAGCCAGCAGAGTTTCCTGGCAAGCCTGACTGCAGTGGAAAACACTGGCTGGGATTTTGAGCCCCTTCTGTTTCTGTGGTGTGAAGAAGGGTGGTCCTCGTGGCCATCACGAGCCCTCCTCCCACTGCCTCCCCCTAGGTAAAGGCTGGTCCAGTCGGGTGATTCTCCTACCGAGAATGCTGAACGGGCAGCAGAGACCAAGGAAAGCATTTGTTGTACAGGAAGCTGAATAGAGTTCTTTGTAAGCACCTTAGACACGTATTAGCCCTGGGTGGCGTTCGCTTACTTGGGGCCCAGGTTTAGGCACTGGATGAAGGCCAAGTGAGCTATACGAAGGATGTTCTGGGGGCATAGACAAGAATGAAAGGCTGGGAAGCAAGATCAGAGAGGCCATCCAAGCCAGGGGACACGTGCAGCACAGCCCACCCAGACCAGGAGTTGACAACCACGACCTCATGACCAGCCATGAGTTCAGCACTAGAACACATGTAGCCATGAGAGCAGGGCAGGAGCAGCTGGAGAGCATGAAAGAAAGTGATGACATTAGTGTGGATTGTAAATAGGTTATTTATTGTGTCTTCTCCATACCAGGTGCTGCTTGTGGTGGGGGGCCAAAGGGGGCACCAATGAATAAGAGCAGACCTGGATCTACCCTTAAAGGACTAATATTCTAGGCACAGTAATTATTTAATGCCCAGTTTTAACTGTGATAAATGCTGCAAAAGGAAAGAGAAGTGTACAGGGAGCCTCTGACAGTATAGAGGGGGTGTTGATCAGAGAAGGCTTCCTGTAGGAGTGATGTCTACAGGATGAGTGGAAATTAACTAGGGAAGAGGAACATTCTGCTCCTAGGGCACAGCGTGTTCAAACGTTTAAGGTATAAGCGAAGACCAGCATAGCAGGAGTCTGGAGCATGAGGGGGGGAAAAGACTTGAGAGGAGGCAGGTAGAGAAGATTATGCCCAGAGGGCCTTGTAGACTGCCTTAAAGGTTTTGATCTTTATCCTAAGAGCAAGGAGAAGGTACTGAAGGGTTTGAAGCAGGCCAGAAACCAACTGGGATGTGCGTTTTGTAATGCTCACTCTGCCTGCATGTGGAGAATGGATTAGAGCAGACTAGACAGGCGGCAGGGCACCGGCCAGGAGGATGGCAAAGCACCTGGAGGAGGCGAAGGCAGCTGAGGCCAGAAGGCGAGAGAAAAGGACACATTTGGGAGAGACTAAAGCTCAACAGTGGAACTGGAGCCAATTGGTATAGTGGGATTGTCTCTGTGAACTGTTCACATCAGACGCATAGATATGTCTGATTCCTTGACTGAAAAGGGTCTTCCAGTTCATCTGGTGTAGAATGTTACAGGCTGTGGCATAAATAGGGGTTTGGTAACCAGCTTTTAAAAAAAATGTTAAATGAAACAGATTAGACTGGAATAAAGATACCAGAGTATAATGTATTAGTAGAAGCACTGTTTCATGGAAACTCACTGCAGATGTGTGTACGTGCATGTATCTGTGTTATACTGAGTTGTGATATAAAATGTATTTCTTAAGAGGACCATGGACTAAAAAGGTCGAAAATCACTGACTTAACTTTACCCTCATGGAGAAGGGAAGCTTGCAAGCAGCATGTCTCACTAGTGGATCTTTCTTTCCTGGAGGGTGCCTAGATTGTGGGGATTATAGCTGAAGTTTGCATGCAGTCTTCTCCTTTTGTGACACCCCATGGTATAGAAGTCACCTGGCTCACCATAGGTGCTTAATAAGCCTTGGCGCTATACCCCAGCTGGCTGTGGAGAGGGTGCCTACCTACAGGGAGGGCGGCATCCCCCCATATCTTGCCTTTCAGAAACAGCATCGCAGCTTCTGCTGTCTGCGCCTTCAACCTCAGTGCCATCTCCCAGGCTTTCAATGGCCCGTTTCGCTACCAGGAGAACCCCAGGGCTGCCTGGCTCCCCATCGCCAACCCCATCCCCAATTTCCAGGTATAGCTTCACTTCTCCTTTCCCCCTTCTCCAGACTACCAGTCACAAGCTGATTCCCAACTGTTTAGTGCAAACCTGCCGCTGCTGGCCTATGCCCTCCTGTGGGGTCTTCTATGTTCCCTAAGAGGGTGGTGGCATCTAAGGCTGTGGTGTGAGAAGGGGCGTGGAGTGGGACACAGAGCAAGGCTGCATCTCAGAGCAAGGCTGAGTCATCTCTGAATGTGACCCCATTGCTCCAGGGAGGTAAGGAGGCGGGAACTCAGTTCTACCCAGTGCAGGGGAGCAGGAGAGAGCTCATGAGCTCCTGGCCAGAATTCAGGGGTTACAGCTGAAGTTTGCATGCAGCCTACCCAGTGTGGGTACTGATGTTTGAAGGTTTCTGGGTGCTAGAGGTGGTCAGGTTACAGCCATGGGTGTTGTGAGCATCCCCAGTGCTGTGTTGGAGGAGGGAAAGAGCAATGGGCAAAGGAAGTCTGATGGTAGACTTTCATATCCACCCAAGTGCCTGCCCCGGAGGGGCATCGTGGAGCAGTAAAGATCTCAGGCTTTGTGGCCTGACAGTCCTGACTGAGGGATCTTGGACAAGTCACCCAACCTCCTTGAGTCTCTTTTTCCTTATCTGTCATGTCCAATCACAGGTAATGTTCCACGCTTGATATGCACCGACACCATGTCTGGAGTGTAGTAGGTGCTCAGTAAATGTAGTTGTGTTTCAGCTTTGATTAAAGGAACTTCGAGCTGGTAGGGATGAGGAGAGGATGGCCCAACATGGGGAGGGTCCCTACACAGCAACAGCATGCAGTCACAGGACAAATGAACTGGATTTTTAGATAATTCAGTTCCCTTTGCATGTCCTCCTCCTACTTTCTAGCCCTGGCAGGTCCTCCCTCCCCCACGGTTCTTCCTCTTTCCATGGTACCCCCCCCCCCCAGGTATTTCTCCCTAGAATGCCGTTCAGGGGATGCAGCAGGGACGTTGCTAGCAGTTACCGGATGAGGAATCTAGTCTACACCTGGCCACCTGGGTTACAATTAAAGAAGGAGGGGTGTGGGGGATTGCCACAGCCCCCCTGACAGTGCACCTACGACCTGCCTCCCCATGGCAGTGCGGCACTCTGCCCGAGGTGGGCCCCAATGAGAATCTGACCGAGCGCAGCCTGCAAGATGCACAACGCTTGTTCCTGATGAGCGAGGCCGTGCAGCCGGTGACCCCCGAGCCCTGTGTCACCCAGGACAGCGTGCGCTTCTCACACCTCGTCGTGGACCTGGTGCAGGCCAAGGACACGCTCTACCACGTGCTGTATATCGGCACAGGTGAGTCCGCCCAGGCCAGGCGGGCTCTGGGTGGGGACAGGCGCTGGGCTGCAAAGTTCCCCGGTGTTCAAGCCTCTCTCATCTGGCCCTGCCAGAGTCGGGCACCATCCTGAAGGCACTCTCCACGACGAGCCGCAGCCTGCGTGGCTGCTACCTGGAGGAGCTGCATGTGCTGCCCCCCGGGCGCCAGGAGCCCCTGCGCAGCCTGCGGATACTGCACAGCGCCCGGGCGCTCTTCGTGGGGCTGAGCGACGGCGTGCTGCGGGTCCCGCTGGAGAGGTGCGCCACCTACCGCAGCCAGGGGTAAGCGGGCGCCGCAAGAGGGCGGGCGGGCGGGCGGCCTCCAGGCTTCGCCAATTCCACTTGGGAGGTGGTGCTTGAGAGGCGGAGCTTTGGAGTCTGGTAGGCTTGGGGGTCCATCCTGGCACTGTCATCGTGGCCTTTCGACCCGTCACTCAACCTCGCCGAACCTTGGCTTCCTCCTCAAAACCTCTGCAGGGCTTTTGTGAAGGTTAATTGGGGTAATCTGCATAAACCACTCATCACTGTCTGGGGGAAGTAATGTGCTAAGCAAATGGTATCTCTTCTTATCCTGTTGTCAGCCCCATAGGTAGGGCCTGTCAGCCATTTCCAGCCCACTTGATTTATTCTCAGTCCCTTCAATTCAGAGAGGCCTTTATCTTTGAAACCACAGCACTTTTTACCCAGATAGGGGGGCAGGTGGGAGACCATGCTTTGAGTCAAACCCCAATTTTTGCTCTCCTTTCCCTCCTTCCTTCCTTCCAAGAGGCAGAGGCTTGGTGTGGGTGGCCAGAGGTGTGGAACCCTGGGGAGAAGTTGCATTTGCTTCCCAGCTGCTTCTGAGATCAGTTCTCCATACCTTAGTTTCCAGTGGATTTGCAGATTTGGCAATAGTGACACTGGAATTTAAGGGGAGAACAAAACCTGTTCCAAAGTCCAATGGAAAAGTAGCTTGGACTCCCACCACTTGAGACTCCCCCAAGCTCCACTCCCCTCATTTTCATATAACTGGAAGCTGTCTGTAGCAGGCACAGCCACAGCCCCAAGGACTCCTATTGCCTTTACAACACAGCCCTCCTGGCTGGGCCCATCTGTCCTGGATATTTGGGAGACACAGGGTAGGCCTCTTGCCAAGGGCTATTCTCCACCCCCCTGGGGTGTGTTGGAGTTGGGTGGAGGCCTGGCGGGCAGGGAAGGAAGTGTTGACCACAGTGTGGCAGCCATGGAGGGGAGGAGGTGGGCAGTGGGCAGACTCTCAAGCTCCCCTCGGCCCCAACATGTCTTCATCAACCAAACACCAGACATTCACTAAGCGCTCCTGTGCTTTAAGCACCTTGCAGGGTGGTTGACGTGAGAGGTGGAAGGCCTGGAACACTCTCATTTCCTACAGAAATGGTGGCGAGAGAAACCTGTTCTTTTTTCCAGTAGGTTGAAAATTCTTGAAAGGTAAACTGGATGTTAAGATTTTTCACACTTCACAAGGGGCCACACCCAGCCCGAGGCACAAAGTGGCCTTTCACACATGACCCATCCTTCAGTTGACTGACCTGAGAGGAGGCTGGTACAGAAGAGGAGTGGGGGAAGGGTCCTAGAGCTCGGATTGAGGCCAGCTGAGAATGCCAAGGGAGGGTTTTGACTTGAAACATGTGACTGTGGGCATTGAAGTGGTCCTTGAGCAGGGGAAGGAAGTGACAGGCAGCATGAATAGGTGTTGTACAAAGATCAGTCACATAGTGGCGAGCAGCATTGTCGTGGGGCAGATGGCCGGCCGGCATGAACAGTATGGCCGTAAGCCAGGTATGAAGTAATGGGCTCTGCAGTGGGATGAGAGGAATGGAAGTGCCGGGACATTTCCCCAGGATCTGGGTGCTTATCTCCAGCCCCTTTCTCTCTCTTTATAAATCTCAACCCCACAGTCACAACCAGGACCCTGGCCTCGCCAGAGTGAGAACAGGGCTCTCCAAAGCAGGTGTTTATATCTGTGTCCCCCCACCCTCACCCTCTCTAGCATTATTTTCATGCTGTCTTAGAGCAGGGGCACGCTCCACCCCAGCTTACTCAGGAAGGTGGTTCAGAGTATCTCCCAGGCCTTCCTTGCTGGCAGAAGGCCTGGCCCCACCCCCACTGCCATCTTAAGTAATAGCCACTTGCTCCTGACTGCTACCCTGGACAGCTCCCATTGTGCAGCAATTGCTACATGGTGCTGGAATCGGCCTCCTTGCTCTTCCACCATCCATCTCTGTCCTGCCTCTCAGCCCAGGGAATGAACCTGTTCCCTTTTGTAATGGCTGCTTCAGACATTGCAGGAAAAAAGATATGGTGATATATTATTGGGCTGATGACTGCTTTTATGAAAGGAACTCTAAACTGTCATCCATTCTCAAAGTGAAAGATAAACAGTAACTCCTCTGCTTGCAGCTTTAATTTTCTTAAAATGTTCTCTTCCTTCTAAGCTTCAGACAGGCCTTTGGCCAAAAGTAACAAATGTGAATATGCCCACGGGGAGTTCAGGCACTGGTCCCCCAGGGGGAGGGGTTGTGACTGGCATGGCCCTGAAGGTGGCCGGGGTCACAGGAGGGACAGGGCAGGACAGGTGTGTCCACGGAGAATCTGGTCTCCTCTTCTCCAGTTGAATTGAGAAGAGAGAGTGAGAGAGGCAGAGGGAGGAGGGCCTGGGGCCAGCCTCTACTCTGCATTTTTCTTCCCTCCTTTCTTGTTATCTCATGGATTGGAAAGACAAGACACTTTATCTCTTGTCCTGGGCACCCTGACAAAATGGTTCTGGAACATGAGTTCTCAGCCATGCTCTTCATTAGTATCACCTGGGAGTGTTTAAAAGATCCCCACACCTGGGCCAGACATGGGGTTGGGGGAAAGGACCTTGTTTTGGTTGCTGAAGCTTTTTAAGAGATCCCCAGAAGATTCTAATTTGCAATCAAGACAGGGTATGATTGTTTTAGATGTGGTTAAACCCTAAATAAAAGAAGTAGCTTTTATCTTGTGTTAACTAATTCAAAACCATTTATTTTACTGGCAGACAGTTGTTTTCGATTAGAATCTTATTTATTATCATTACTTACCACTAGTCATGGTTGCTTCTTTTTCCTGGTCATTTAATTTATGTTGCTTATATAGTGCCATCAGCTGCTTCTAGAGCTTGGCACCCCTTTCTGAGAACTGAGAGGAATACACCCAGGAGTGGTCTTTACCAGGTTCCGACTGGTTTAGTTTGCAAGCAGCTAGTTTGGTCGAAATGTCATCCAGTGAGCAGTCTCAATACCACAGGTTGCTGGAATTATATTTACACATGTCTTTAGTTCCATAATGTCTAGTTTGAAGAATTCTGCTGGTGAAACACCCCCCCCAAATCAAACTATTGATTTCAGATGAAAATATGAACACACTATGGTGTACAATTTCACAAATTGTCCTTCATTGAATACAGTAGAAACTGATTCTCAAGCAACAGATGACTGTTCTGGATGTCTGGGTGGGCCAGAGTGTGCTTCCTGGGATCCAGCAAGTCAGAAGTTGGGGAAAGGAGGCATAGGGGATTCAGTATTCCCTGATTTAGCAGTGGGCTCTCTGGGTGTTGGAGAGAGCTTCCTTCAGGCCCCAGAGTCTGATAGGCTATTCACTTAGCAAAGAGAGCCAGTCCTGATTCCATATATCACACAGACTCCAGGAAGTTTCACTAGCAGAGATTTAATTTGTTGTTGTTAACAACTCTAAAGGATATAATGAATGTATCAGGAAGAGAAAGGGAAGAGAGGAGCCCCAGAATATCAGAAGAGGAATTTGGGGCATGCATTGGTGTCTGAGCCTTTACCTTTTCTGGGTCATTGCAGACAGGCCAGCCTGGCTCCCTGAGCTGGTTCTCATGATGCCAACACATGTCATTCTGGTTCCTGCCACTGAGCAACAGGAGCGTGTGGATGCCCCAGATGACCTGGAATGTCCCCAGGTGTCCCTGACCCTGTGGCTGTGTTTCAAGGCTGGTCCCATGTTCACTCAGTTGTGAATTCAGACATGGACTCCAGCTAGGAGGCAGGAGTGTGAGGGAGCAAGTGTCTCAGGAGGCACAATTGTGTGATCTTGGGAAAGTGCCTCTTCCCTGCAACTGTTAACTTTATATCGTGAACGGCTATATTATGGATCCCAGTGGTTCTCAAGCTGGCTCCCATTAGGAGCTTTTAACACCCCCCACCCCAAGATTCTTGCCTACGGTCAGCCCAGGTATCAGTATGTTTTAAAAGCTCCTTCAGTGATTCTAATATGCAGGGTTGAAAACTTCTGCTCCAGGTCATCTCTCTGATCCTTTCCATCACTGGTGTTTTATGACCTGTAATCATAGCTTGACAGGAAAGCGCTACCTCTTTGGATTTCTGTTCTCCGCATCTTCTCCCATGGCCTTAGATGAGGAGTGAGGGGCACCCAACCTGGGGAAGGAAATTCAGTGTCTCGGTTAAGTGTGTGGGCCTGGCGGTTAGGGAGGTGAGTACTGAGTCAGCTCTCTGGGTATTCCCCGTCTAACATGAGCATGAGGACAACATCATCCTCACTGGGTTGTTGTATGAAATTAATTCCTACTTATAAAATGCTGAAATAATGACACAGTAACTGGTCAATGAGCTTGTTACTGTGGAGAGCAACTGAATGAAAAGGGCTCCCAGAGGGAAGGGTGCAGGTGTGTTCTTGGGGTGCAGATGAGGCTGGGAGGCCACTGGGCTTGTGTCTCAGGACTTCTGTCTGGCAGGGCATGTCTGGGGGCGCGGGACCCGTACTGCGGCTGGGACGGGAAGCAGCAACGTTGCAGCACGCTTGAGGAGAGCTCCAACATGAGCCTCTGGACCCAGAACATCACAGCATGCCCTGTGAGAACCCCTCCATGCCCCCCACCCTGGATCTCTTTCCCCAATTCAAGCTGTGATTCCCGATCAGTATCCCCAAGTCCTCTGGCACCTCACGCTTTCCCTACCCTGCTTTGTGTGATGAGATCCTACCTCCAGTGTGTGTCTACAGGTGCGGAATGTGACTCGGGATGGGGGCTTTGGTCCATGGTCACCATGGCAGCCATGTGAGCACTTAGATGGGGACAACTCAGGTTCTTGCCTATGTCGGGCCCGAGCCTGTGACTCCCCCCAGCCCCGTTGTGGGGGCCAAGACTGTCTGGGACCAGCCATCCACATCGCCAACTGTTCCAGGTATGTGAAGTTACAGGGTTGTGTGATGGCTGCCCTGGAACTCCAGAGTTGTGGGGGGAGTTAGGGGAAATGGGGTACCCCAGCTAGGTGTTTGCACTAAGGACAAAAACCGCTTCAGGGCTATGGGGGACTGGACAGGTGGTTAATGCCTGAGGCAGGAAACGAGTCCTGGGGGAGTTCCACAGTAGTGGGAGAGAAGTTTCTTGCTTTTTGGGATCTCTTGAGACAAAGGTGGCTGGACAGTTACCCCTAGACAGATCTTAGTCTCATAAGCCTTGCTGTCCTGAACAGCAAGGACAGCATGGGCTGGCAGCGAGGCAGACATAGCTGGTGCCAGTCTGGGTAAGCCACTGTCTGGAAGTGTGACCTTGACTGAACCACCGACCCACTCTGAGCTTCTCTAAGTGAGGGTTCATTACAGAGCCCTGTACTGTGACCTGGATGGTTGTTGGGAGGATCAAATGCTTAGTACCTGATTATAACAAGCCATATTTTGGATACTCTTAAAATAACTTCATTCTGTATACACCTGTTCATTAAACCATCACAACAATTTCATGGGGTAAGAATAGTCATTATTGTTCTTTCAAAACAGGAGTTGTATGAGGCATAGGAATTCTCAGTGACTTGCCCAGGCTTATATAGCAGAAGTGGTGGAGCCAAAATTTGAAAATTGGAGTCAACAGAGACATAAGGGAGTGATGTCTGAAGTTGGAGCAAAGTGCTACAGTGGTAGAATGGGGGAGAGAGCAGGGCTTTGTATGCAAGGATTGGCCAGCCAAGAAGGGGGAACAAAGGCTGTAGATTAGAAAGGCAGCTAAGCCCTTCCCACGCATGTCCTTTTGCCCCGGTAAGTATGGGCCATGTTCTGCCTCTGTACCCTTTGTCCTGGGCACAGCCTGATACATGGAAGAAGGCTCTCCATGAGTGTTTGAGGAGTAAATAAAGAAATAAATGAGGTGGCCTGGCTAGCAGTTGATATTTTCTGCCTCACTGTATGGCCATTTCCTGACAATATAAAATCCAACTCCGAGATAGAGACTAGAGCTAAGAAGTTAGGGTTCAAGGAGTGCTATATCTCTGCCTGCGCCGACCCCACCAGGAATGGAGCGTGGACCCCGTGGTCGTCATGGGCCCTGTGCAGCACTTCCTGTGGGATCGGATTCCAAGTCCGGCAGCGAAGCTGCAGCAACCCGGCGCCCCGCCATGGAGGCCGCATCTGCGTGGGCAAGAGCCGCGAGGAGCGGTGAGCTAGGGTGTGACTAGGGCTTCCTGAGACGGGCTTGCCCTGAGAACTCAGCTTCCAGGTCCCCAAGAAAGTGGCCTGGATTTTCCGGGTGACCCCGAGGATTCTTGCATTCCTAGGGACCTCTTGTTGGGAAGGGGTTGCGAGTCCGCTTAGTGACCACCCCTGTCTAACCCTCCACCCCCACCCCGGCAGATTTTGTAATGAAAACACGCCTTGCCCGGTGCCCATCTTCTGGGCATCTTGGGGTTCGTGGAGCAAGTGCAGCAGCAACTGTGGAGGCGGTGTGCAATCCAGGCGTCGGACCTGCGAGAACGGCAACTCCTGCCCAGGCTGCGGTGTGGTGAGGGCTGGAAGAGGGGGCCGGGGAGGGCGAGGGCAGAGGTGGGATGTGTAGACCAAGAGCCAAGGTGGCGATGGTACAGGGAGGCGGGCGGCAGACTGGAGAGCTGTAGGTAATGGAACAACAGCACCCGCCCCTTCCCGAAGGAGTTCAAGACCTGCAACCCCGACGCCTGCCCAGAAGTGCGGCGCAACACGCCGTGGACGCCATGGCTGCCAGTTAATGTGACTCAGGGTGGGGCACGGCAGGAGCAGCGCTTCCGCTTCACCTGCCGCGCGCCCCTGTCTGATCCCCACGGCCTGCAGTTTGGCAAGAGGAGAACTGAGACAAGAACCTGTCCGTCAGATGGCTCCGGAGACTGTGACACCGACGGTACAGCCCATGCCCTTCTCACCCCCACCACTCTCCCTGACCCAGAGCCATGCGGTGTGGGAGCATTTTGGATAGAGAGAACACGAGGTTTTAAAGAAGTGGAGAAGCTGAGGGATTGAGCGGGGTGCCCCTGGGCTACCCTCAATCTGAGGCCAACTCTCCTCCCCGCCCCCCAGCCCTAGTGGAGGATCTTATGCGCAGCGGGGGCACCTCCCCACATACCCTGAGAGGGGGCTGGGCCACCTGGGGCCCGTGGTCGTCCTGCTCTCGGGACTGCGAGCTGGGCTTCCGCATCCGCAAGAGAACCTGCACGAACCCGGAGCCGCGCAACGGGGGCCTGCCCTGCGTGGGCGACGCCACCGAGTACCAGGACTGCAATGCCCAGGCTTGTCCAGGTAACTCTGCCTAAGCCAACTTGGCTCAGGGACTCCCCCCTCCCTTCACCCCTACATACAAGCTTGGAGTCTTGATCTGCAGATCCCCAGGCCTGCTGGAGCCGCACTTCATGCCCAGGGGGCTTCCCTATGGCAGCTCTATACAAGAGGCCCCCGAGTGATTTTTGGCCTTGAGCATGGACACAGCAGCAACTCCCAGTGAGCAGGGCCTTTATTCACCTTCTTGTCACTTTTCTCTCCTCTCACTGGTTAGCCAGAGAAGGACCTTGATTTGAGTTGGAGTTGGTGTTGGATGTCTCCTCTGTAGCTTGCATTTCCCTCTGTCTCCCTTGAAATGGGCTCTGTGGGGTGGCGTGGATGCTGAGGTCAGTGTGCCCAAGGCAGAGGACCCGAGCCTGGAATGAGACTGCCCCAAACTGGCTTGGACACTCCTTGTGCCTGCAACCCCCTCACACACCTCATCCCCTCGCAGTGCGGGGTGCCTGGTCCTGCTGGACTTCATGGTCCCCTTGCTCAGCCTCTTGTGGTGGCGGCCACTATCACCGCACACGTTCCTGCACCAGCCCAGCGCCCTCTCCAGGCGAGGACATCTGTCTCGGGCTGCACACAGAGGAGGCTTTGTGTGCCACGGAGGCCTGCCCAGGTAGGAGCGCATCAGACCAGGGCTGGGGACCACCATGGAGCCCCCTAGTCCTCACCAGGGAGTCCTGGACAGTTAACTTTGTCCCACCCACAACATGCAGAAGGCTGGTCACCATGGTCAGAGTGGGGCGCATGCACCGAGGACGGGGCCCAAAGCCGCAGCCGGCACTGTGAGGAGCTTGTCCCAGGGCCCAGCACCTGTGCTGGAAACAGCAGCCAAAGTCGCCCCTGCCTCTACAGTGAGATTCCCGGTAGGTCCTTGAGCCAGCACCTTTATACCAACCCCTGGGTGCTGAGCTCCCAACATCCCTCCCCTTCTGAGGCATGACCCTAGGGGTGCAGGATGGAACAGCAGAATTGGGGAGGGCACACACTCTTGGTCTCTGCCACCGTGTATCTAGCCAGTCGGTTTGCCCTTCTTCGAGGTGGGGTCTGGGTCCAGGTGGAAGAGAATGAAGGCCCCCAGCCCTCGTCCCACATCCAGTACTGACCCAGGGATCTAACTCTCCTCCCTGCCTAACATCCACTCCGCTTGTCTCCCCACAGTGATCCTGTCGGCCTCCAGCGTGGAGGAAGCCACTGGCTGTGGAGGTAAAAGGAGCCTGCCTCACCCCACACCCCATCCTTCTACCCCTCCACCTTGAAGAAGCAACCCACTCCATTCTGAAATCTGGAGTCTCTCCACTTTTCTCTCCAGACAGACACACCTTGTTGAGGTCCTCCTCCTTTAGGCTGTATGTAGGGGGTTCTCGGTAGTTCTATCCCTGCCCAACTAGGAAGTGGTCATCAAGACTATTCAAGAAGAATCACCCAGTTCTGCACCCTCAGGCTGCCTCCTCTGAGCCAACTGCAGCTGGAGCCCTGAGAGAGGCCCCTGGCAATAGTCTGGCTCACCTTTTTGTTTCTGTGGGTTCTGGCCTTAAAGCCCCATCTTTTATGCCTCAGAGCCTCCTGCTGGGAGGCATGGGGAGTGTCTCCACTTCACAGGGTCCTTTCCTTAAACTTGCCTCTTCCTTTCTCAGGGTTCAGTCTCATCCACCTGGTGGCCACAGGTGTCTCTTGCTTCCTGGGCTCTGGGCTGCTGACCTTGGCGGTGTACCTATCCTGCCAACACTGCCAACGCCAGTCCCAAGAGTCCACACTCGTCCATCCTGCCACCCCCAACCACCTGCACTACAAGGGTGGCGGCACCCCCAAGAATGAGAAATATACGCCCATGGAGTTCAAGGTAGGAAGAAGCAATGGGCGGAAGAAGGGAACAGTGGCTCTGAGCGTGGCTGGATGCTAGGAAGGGTGCTGTTGTGAATAGAACCCCTTGTCAGCAGTCAGAATGTTCTTCCATTGACTGGCTCCTGATCTTGTTCTGGCCTGTCCCCTGTCCCCACCTGTCTGTTATCCCTTCCTCTCCGGTTCATTCTTTCTCCTACAGACCCTGAACAAGAATAACCTGATTCCTGATGACAGAGCCAACTTCTACCCACTGCAGCAGACCAATGTATACACAACCACCTACTACCCGAGCCCACTGAATAAACACAGCTTTCGGCCCGAGGCCTCTCCTGGACAACGGTGCTTCCCCAACAGCTGATACCACTGTCCTGGGCCTTGGGCGCCTCGCCTTCCTAAGGCACCAAGCAGGTGGAGATGGGACCATGGAGTCAGTTGGGTTTTCTCCTTCTGCACCAGGCCAAGAACTTGCTGCCTTGCCTTGTGGGGGTCCCATTCGGCTTTAAAGAGCTCTGGCTGGCGGTGACCATGAGGGAGAGGGCTGGCTTCAGGCTGGCACATGGCTTCAGTTCAGCTCAGCCCAGGTCTCTCATGGCCTCCTCAACCCACCATCATGCTGACCTCCCCTGCCATGTCTGGACTGCAGACCTACTGGGCATGTGAGGAAGTGGAGAGTGGAGATGGCAGAGGGCAGGTTCTTAGATTTGGGTTGGAAACAACTGCCCACGTGACCATCATGAACCAAGTCTACCCGCCTCTGGCTGAACCCATGAAGTGTCTGAGCTATATCCTGAGGATCTCCGGAAGGAACTAATCAAATGGTCCTGGTAGTTCTGGATTCTCTGCCCAGGCCTGGACCATTATGGTGCTGCCCCGGTGGAACATGAGGACCAAGGCTGGCCCAATCTGTCCACCTCTGCCTGTCTGTCTGCAGTTTGCCTAGGGACATCCTTTTGGCCAGATGCAGGGAGGCCTGAGGTCTGGACACTGATCTTTGCTGAGAAGCCCTTTCATCTGGGCTCACGCGGGCTTCAGCCTTGCCCTCAGAATGCACGGAAGGTGGCCCAGGAGAAAGGGTGGCGGGAGTCTCGCCTACATGCCATCGTGGAGACTGTCTGCCAGTTGGTGCTCAGCAGAGCTGCTGGCAGAGCCTGCTTGGCCCCTCTTCTGTTCAGGAATACACACGCACACACACAATCACAGTCTGTGACAGCAACAAAAAGGTTGTTAGGCTGTGGCATTATTAATTAAAGATGATATTCAGTCTCCAAATGTAACTTTGTGTTTGTACATATGTGTGTGGGCTCTTCTTGGCACAGCCTTGTCAATCAGAGCTATGTACTGGGGGGACAGATGGTCTTCTCAGGGTGGAGGGAATAACTCAAGTGGAGTGTGGCTTTAACAGAGGATACCTTTGCATTTATGAGTATATGTGCACACACACATATTGCCCTAAACACTTTATGGGAAAAGATGAGGGGGGTAAGCAAATTTACCAGTAGAGGAGCAAAGGCACATAACAAGAGAGATTCTCTTGCAGGCAACAGCTCAGGGTGAAAATGTGTGAGTCCATCAGGAGAGTATTGATGAGTGCTATTTTGTGAAGGCATTTACATTGCTGAGCTAAATAAAAGCAAAATTGGCCAAGAAATGAGTAAACTTGTGAGGTAGGGGAAGCCCTGTTTTTACTGGATTAAATAAAAATAACCTCAGATCCTCAACCCACCAAATCAATGCTACCATTTTGGATGAGATTGATGAACATGTTAAATTTAGAGAACAGTTTCCTTACTTAATTGGCCAGGTCAATTCTCATAGGATTCCCAGCAAAATCTACTTGCTGGTCAGGCTGTAAAACCTGAGAACCTAGTGGTGGAGGAGGTGGAGGATCTTATAGGATAGGGGAGGAGGAAAAGAGCATTCTTGGGTCTTGAGTCTTGGACACCTTCGTGCTACTGGAATGACTGAAATAGCCATGTTTTCGGCCAAGTGGAACCCAGGCTGAGGGCTCTGGGGATAGCAAGTCTGCAGCTTTGAGATTCCTCACTGAGTTCATGGTAGCCCCGTGAGTGCAGAGCTGTAGGGGCTGTTAGCTCTTGGGTCTTGAGTTCCCTTAGATCTAGTAGAGCCAGTAAAAATCAAGAGTGTCCCAGGGCCCAGGGTGCCTCTTCACAAGGGCCACTAATTTTTGTCTAAATGGAGGCATAAGACAGGTCTGTAGGAAGTAGTCATGGACTTCCTAGCAATGCCCACTCTGTATTAATTGAAAAGACACCAGTGGGAGAGGAAATCCATGGGCAAAACAATGCAACAAAACACACACACAAACACACTGAATTATCTTTTCATAGAAAATGTTTTGGGTTTGGAGGCATCACCAATCAGAAGGCACGAAAGGACCCACACTGTGTGCAGATTAGCTTGCATGTTTGGCAAAGGCTACTCCATAAACAGCCCTGGCCCAGAAATGAGGACTCCAAGACCGTGCTCCCATACCCAGAAGATATAGTGTTCTCTGAAAGGTGTTTGAGGCAGCATGAATGGCTGCATGATGTCAGGAAGCTCAGTTGGGAAAAACCAAGGAGCTTCACAGGCCAGCTGGCTCAGCAGGGGAGTAAGTAAGGTTTAGGTGTCCCAGGCCTTCTTGGGCAGGCTTGCACTTGTTTTAAAACCTCTCTCTCTCTCCCTCTCTCTCTTTCTCTCTCTCTGACATGCATGTGTTTTTTCCTTTTCTTATTAAAGTAATACATGTTCATTGCAGAAAATTTAGAGGATACAGGAAATGAAAAATATAATCACAGTTATATTAAAAACCAAGGCAGAGACCTGGGAATTTTAAATGGTGTTGTGAAGACTTTTCTTTTACCTTCTCTCAACAGCTCTCCAAAAGCCAAGAGAACAAAAAAGCAAAAGCTTCGTCTTCAGCAAGCTTCTATTTTCAATAAAACTAGGATGTATCAGTAATCCCACATCATAATCCAGGAGGACAGGAAGCAGGTGGGAGAATAATAATCATTGCAGTGTGGATATGGGTTAGCCCTATGCACCCAAGCAATTTCAGAAAGAATCGGAAATTGGAGGAAACATGTATCAAGGAAGAGAGTTAAATTGGGGACTTGAAAAGAGAGGGGTCGATTGAAAAATTTGTGTGTATGTTTCAGCTAGACACTCAAGTCATGTTCACTCTCAACTCTTACAACTCTCAACACCATTTCTGTCTTCAGAGGGGCACTAAGTATGCCACTTGACTGAATCAGGGAGGCCCTGGGCATGGGGGTGCGAGGCCTAGACAGAGCTGTGAGTGCGAGGGCCTGTTTGGACAACTGTGGACTGAGTGGTTTTTAGTGGAACAGTGGGACTCAGCAGTTAGCTTTCCCAGCTAATTCCAAGAATGTGGCAACCAGATTTCCCCCTCCTATTCCTCCGACCCGTTCCCCTCCTCCTTCAGGCAAGAGATTGGAAAATATTTCTTTGGAGAAACAAACCAGATTCTGAAAGAATAAACCAGTGGGTCACCTATGCAATTGTCCTACGGTCAAGCACACTTATTAGCACACAGTTCTCAAGTGCACGGAACTTGCAGTCAGTTTCAGCATCTCACTTTTAAATATGAATGGGCATAGGTATCAGATAGGATGAAAGACCAAAACAAGCAAGATAAAGATGAACTCAAGGAAAACAGAGGATATACAGAGAATATTAATTCAGAATATGGAAAGATACTGCATTCATGAAATAAGAACAGGATGCAGTAAAAAGAACTAATTAAAGCTCAGAAATGAAAAAAATAGTGAAAAGGCAAGAAAATTAGAGGATCAGTTCAGGAGGTTTAACGGTCCATTTAAGAACTCAGAGAAGGAAATTATCAAGGAGAATATGGGAAAAGTTGTCAGAACCAAAGGACAAGAGGTTTACGTTTCAAAGGGATCACCCAGAAGCTAGCAACAGGATGAAAAAAATCTACCCTGAGGCACATAAACATGACTTTCAAAAGCACACAGAACTTGAGTCTCAATTCTTTTCCTGAAAGGAAGAGTCCAACAACAGGCCAAAAAATAGGGATATGAATGGTACAAAGCCTCTTGTGACAAAGATTTAAATTCAGAGTACAACAGGGGACCATGGAAATGGATCACGGGTGAATTGGTGGTGGGCTGCCCAAGGGGAATACAAAATGTAAAAGACACAAATAACAATAAAAAAAAATGGAAAAAAAAAAAAAAAGAACTGAGGAAAAGAAAAAAAAAATAAATTCAGAGTACAGTAGAAAGTGTCAAAATTATGAAGTAAAAATAATATTTGGTTGTGAATTTTATACTTAGCCCAAATCTGAGTCATATTAGAGTAAAACAGAGGCATTTTCAGACATTCAGAATCTCAAAAAAGGCCCACATGCTCTGTTACCTGATTTGTATGGGGAATTGTATGAAGATTTGTTTTATAAAAGTAGGGCTTGTGGGGCCTCCCTGGTGGCACAAAGGGTCAAGTCTCAGCACTATGAAGCGGTCTATTTCAGTTGATCCTCCTGTTCTGCTCCCCACTCTGTCTCTGGTGAATCCTCTCACCACCCCCACAGCTCTGACCTACACCCCAGCTCTTATATGCATAAATAAATACATCTTTAAAAAAATGCGGGCTTGTGGGAAAGATTTGAATTTGGCTTCAAAGAAAACTGAGCAAAAAAAAACCCACTTTTTTTTTTTTTTTTGGTTCTTGCTTCATGATTTATTTAACTTTTAAAAATAAAAAACAAGGGGCCTCCCTGGTGGCTCAAGGGGTTAACTGTCAGCACTATGAAGCTATCAGCAGCCACTGCAGCACTAGTTCAATCCCCAGCCAGAGAGCTTTCCACATGGCACAGGAGACCTCTCCTGTCTCGCCTGCTGCTTCCCTCAGCTGTATATTTCAGATCAGCCTATTCTGCTCCCCACTCTGTTTCTGGTGAATCCTCTCACCCCGCCCCCCATACCTCTGGCCTACACCCCGGCTCTTGTATGCATAAATAAATAAATATTTAAAAATAAATGAATAGCTAAATAACAGAAAAACCACATAAACAAAGTATTGCTAGGAAAACATAGGACAAATGCCTTTGTAATGATCACCCAGGTCAAGAAACAACTTAAACAAAAGCTCAGCACCCCTGTTCTTCTGTCCCACCCCTGTCATGGCCCCCTTTCTCCACATATGACAGTTATTCACTCCAATAAAAGGAAAAGAGCACATAGGGAAGGAAATAAAAACATTGTTTACCAGTTGGTGTAACCATGGTATTTATATGGATTTAAGCATAACTTGTTATATAGACATATTTTATAATTTTTTCTTATCATGGGGGAGACATCACCAAAAGGGCAAATCTTTGAATATTTGGTGCCAATTGAAAGTTGGGGTGAATATCGGGAAAAAAAGGAATAAAAACTTCTTAACTTTTTTTTAAAGATTTATTTATTTATGCATACAAGCTGGGGTGTAAGCCAAAAGAGTGGCGGTGGGGGAGGGGACAGGCGAGAGTATCCAGCAGAGACAAAGTGGGAAGCAGAATAGGGGGACTGACTGACACACACTGCTGAGGAGAGCAGCGGGCTAGACAGGAGAGGTCTGCTGCACCATGTAGGAAGCTCCCTGGCCGGGGATTGGAACGCATGCCACAGTGGCTGTGGACAGCTTCATAGTGCTGCGACTTAACCTGTTGAGCCGCCAGGAAGGCCATAAAAACTTTTTAAGTGATTTTTTTCCCCTGATTACAATTATGATACACATTCATCGAACAAATTTTGGAAAATGAAACAAAAAAAAAAATGAAAATACCAAAGCCCTAAAATCCAACCAAGAGATAACTACCATTATTTCAGTGTGTCCTGTTCCGGACACCCTTCTGTGGGTATGTGTGGGTTTTAGAGTGTCTTATGAATTTAAACATACTATGTATGTGGTTTTTGTTCGGATTTTAATTCATAACATTGTATCAGTATTTTACCACATGGTTAAAAATTCTGTGAGCCTCAGAACCCCTTTTAGCCCCTACCCAAGGGTGGGTCAGGGAGGGTCTCCTTGGTAGAGCCCTCTGAACCCCGACCTCCACCTCATCAATGAAAGTTTGATATTCATTTATTTCATTTGCTCACAGCGCTGAGGACGACTTATGTTGAAAAAGTTTGCATAATGGTTGAAAAATCCTGACCTAAAACATTTCATTATATAAATTCTATTTCTATTAAACAGATATATCTACTCTGTTACATAAATTTATTCTCCATATTATATAAATGTATACTTCTATTATATAAATTTATCATCATTTATTCAAACCCTCATCCTTTGTTTAAAAATTTTCTTTGCCAGAGAATACTATTATGGACCTTCTTACCCATATTCCCCAAAGTGAAATCTCTTAATTCTATGGCCAGGTCTCTTGCTGATGGAAATACACTTTGCCAGCAGTGCATTCTCTTTTTGTTCTGACTAACCCTGAGAACTAACCTGAACAAATGTCTTTACCTACGAGCACCGAACCAAGAGCAATATGTTGATATCTTATTCAGTCCTCCCAGCAGCACTGAGAGGAAGTTAGTATTATCACACCCAATTTATAGGTGAGGAAACTGAGGTTTAATGAATTTGAATAATTTGCCCAAAGTTACACAGCTAGTCAGTAAGGGGGCCAGAATTTCAATACAGCAGTTCATGTGCTTGTTACCAAACCTAGAGTTGTTTTTTTTTTTAAATATAATTAAGTTTTCCTTCTTATGTATTTAGTGAATAGCTATTCTCCCCCATATACATACCGGAAATATGCACTTCTTCCTTTTAAGGGGGATGGGCTGTACCTGTTCCCTTAGATGGTCATCACTCCCCTAATGCTTCATAAGAGCTCTTATGTATAAAAGATATTAATCCTTGGTCAAAAAGATTTAAATATTGTTCTAATTGATCTTACGCCCAGGATATTCCTAATCCTCTCTACCTGGCATTGAGCATTCTCAAACACAAAAGCTCCTCTTTCTCCACCCCAGTGAAACCCCCTAAGAGATTCCCAGGGTGGTACAGCCCCAAGTTGCCCAGGTGGCCAGCAGCCCTGGCAGAACCAGGGCAGCCCTGACCATTTGCAGCCTGGACCAACAGCATTTTTTCCCTTGAACAAAAGCTCATGACTTTCCTTTGATATGCAGTTTTTACTAATTTCTTTAATGAGAACAGTGGTTATAATAAAAGAAACCTTTGCATGATTTTTTTTTTAAATCGAAGAGTACAAAAAGAAACACAGTGTAAAGGGGTCTCTTATTCTTGATTCCTTGACCCCAAGGTCTGCTTCCCCAAGGCTATGGATAGAGGTGGCTAGAAGACACACAGGCAGATATGGATGTTTATGTGTGTGTACATAAAACACACCGAAGATCTGCTTTGACCTTGATATTCAGCCAAAAAATCTCTGACTTAGCCTTTAACTCAGATTTTGGAAATCTCAATCGCTAAATGTGTGCTTTATCATCATTTATAGTACCGTGAGCTGTGCCTGCTCGACACTTGTGGTTCTATAAGTTACCATTATATCAAATCAGCACATCAACCCTGGTGCTGCACGCAGGGCACACCGCAGACTTACTGTTAATAGATGATAGTCACTATGAATGTCTAGATAAATCTTGAGCTGAAAATCTCTATGTTCCCTATGTTGAATTTCTATCAGTCAGTGAAACTATGTACATGTATATGTATATTTAGTACTGTAAGAGCAAAATGCCACAATAATTAATAGTGATTGTGAAAGCAGCTAATTTTATTCATTTTCAAACATGACTAAGCACTTTAAAATAATGAATAAGTAGGGAAAAAGCCTGGGAGTTAGAAAGAATATTGAGGGAGAGTTAACTAGATAACTTCAGGAAGAACATCATAGTTCTATGAGCCAACAGATGTTAAACAACTTTAAACAGCACAAGGCAGAATAATAGATATTTGATTAATCATAGTTCTAATATTTGTGGGCTGGTTTGGTGTCTGTTTAGCCTTTATTATGTTAAACAAAATAATCTCTAAGTGTTTTAATTTTTGGCATTAAATTCCATTTATATTTATACTACAAGTCTTTTAAGAATAAATTCTATTTGGGAATTCACATCTTTAGAAAATACATTTAGAAAAAAGAACTTCAGCTTTTCTACTTTAATGTTTCATAAGCAGAAAAAATTACCAAATTCTATACAATATCCAAGGCAAGTTACTTTTAATCAAGACCTAATGAAGAACATAAAGGGAATGAAGACTAGGAAAAAAGTTCAGGAAAATGTAGTAACCAAAATATATGTAATTTCTCTATTGTTCTCAGTGAAGTGAGCATCTACTTAGTATCACATTTGACCACCAGCAATTTTTAGAGAAAATATAGGAATGACCTCATTTTGAAATTGAAATTTCAGGTAAATCTTTGCCTTCCAGAAGTTTTTTTCTGAGATGGTGATGTCTGACTTTGAATGACACAACTGAATGACATTTGTCCCACAGTGCTTTCTGGGCTTCCTATCAGGCTTGTTCTTTTACCAGTCTTCCTGCAGAGTGGTGCATGGCTGTCTGTTATGCTAGCAATGATACCACCATTTATATAAGCAAACTGATAATGATGGACTTTTAGGATGTTTTCAGTCTTTCGTTACAAACAGTGTTGCTAAGACTCTCCTTGTATGTGTACAACTATAATGACAGGATGGATCGAAAAACAGAATTACTCCGAAGATAGGCATTTTAAATTTTGACAGATTGTCTTATTTATTGTAACAGCACATCACATCTAGTTTTATCTGTTTCTCTCTTTTAGAGATGATTCTTCAGTTCTAGTGGTAAGGAATAAGAATGAGTCAAGGTAATTTCAGTGTAGCCCCACCTCCCCCCAACCACACACACTATGGCCCTGGCCCCCAGGCCAGCTTGACGCATCCCCCTTAGGGCTCCATAACACCTACTTCACCCTCAACCCCTGCCTGTTCCCATGTTCTGGGTCTTCTGGGTGCCTGGTCTTTAAAATATCAATGAGATAAGGAGATTCCAGCTCAATGTGACTGGTTGACAGTTATTATAATAAAGGCTTACAAGGCCTGACCTAAAAGTAGCTCATAATGCCAGGACTTTTGGGAGCTGTAACTGGCAGGTGACACAGACATTGGGGCAAAGGGGTTCCCCAAGCCCTCTCCATCAAAGCTGCACTAGAACCGCCCCTCCTTCTACCCATTTCCTTATTCCTTATGTCAGGAGTAGGCAAAAGATTCGTGGCTCCCTCCTGACCAGCTACTTCTAGAATGTTCATCTGGTCAGAGTGGGATTCCTCCTGCTACTTAGAGCATTTTTTTGAATTTGGTTCCTATGTTCTTTGAACAATCCTTTTAATGTCTGTATAGGAACATGATCCCTAGTGATTCAAAGAGTGTGGTCTCTACTTGATTTGTGGGAGAGGCTTGGAACAAGCAAGCATATGGAACCCCAGACATCCCCTCAACCCCAGAGAAAGACACTCAAAGGGACATGTCTGTCATGGTCCTGCTAACTTCATTATTCCCAGATCTCTGAAACAGACCCCACCCCCACATCAGTCAAATAGCATTAGATGGGTCTTTGCACAAGGATGACTGCTGATTAGCTCCACCTGCCACATATGGCCCAGCACCAAGGACTCTGCCTAAATGCCTAGAGGAAATTGACTATGCCATCAGATG
The DNA here is from genome assembly GCA_004024925.1 of Scalopus aquaticus. Lineage (NCBI taxonomy): Eukaryota > Metazoa > Chordata > Mammalia > Eulipotyphla > Talpidae > Scalopus > Scalopus aquaticus. The sequence continues at coordinate 3,043 of PVIJ01002146.1, read as the reverse complement.
ATTCTCTGGGATTTAGGTCAAAGAATACAGCAGCATACAAAAACTCCACACAGAGAGATGGGATGACTGACGGGTGTGGTTGTACTCTCCCTTGGCTTCCGCTCATATAGCTAGTCATATCACCTTGCTGAGATGGCTCTGTTGCTATGTAACTGATTCTTGTAGCCACAGGATCATACTCTCTCACAGACACCCATGGGTGCAGCCCAGAACTCTCTTCTGACTCATACTCTTTTCCACCTTCTCCTCATACCCAAATACCCTGTCAAGTAGATTCTCCATCCACAAGATATAAGATTGACTTTGCTTATAATCTTTACCTATAAATTCTCTGTCAGAGAAAAGAAGAGTTTGACACATTCGTGTTTGCCTGCCTGGGCCACATCCAGAAAAGTCGATGTGCCAATACCCGGAATACCTCTCGTCCCTCCACCAAGGAGTGTGCCCAGCATGCAGCCTGAGCTGTGCATGCTCCTGCTAGTTCTCTTAAGGGAGCTTGAGGTAGAGCAGAGGTTATTATTTTTATTACTACTATTCTTTTTACCATATACTTTCTGAAAGTTTTCAAAAATTTAGTTACACCCTTATGTTTTTTACATTGACATTAGAATTTTTCATGATAGTTTAAAGTGTTGCAAAGGATATAATTTGACATATTGTAAATACTGACATTTTAAAAATAAAACTGTTCTTTTAAATGTAACTAACAAAATCCAAAAGGCACCGTAGTTTAAGAAATACAAGAACTCTATTTAACAGGGGGAAAATCTAGATTGTTCTTTTACCCTTTGAATGTGTATGTCATTCCACTTCCCCCACAGAATTTTATTTTAATATAATGTATTTTTTAGTTTGAAAAGCTCTTATTGTTCACACCATTATACTTCTCTGCAATTAAAATATATATAGATTGTAATGTCGATTAAAAAAATTTCCTATGACTAAAAGATCTAAGTTAAAACATTTGGATTGAGAGATCACAATGACTATTAAGATCAAACATTATACAAATACTCAAATTTTGACAATTATGAAATATAAAGTAAAATTTTAGAGAGCAGGGGTCTTAAAAAGTGTTTTTTATTACTAGATGAGAAATATTAAAGCAGAGAGCCCTTTAATTTGCAAAACAAGCATCAATGCTTGTTGTCAAGTGTGTTATCAACAGAAAAATCCACAGTATCCTCTTGTGAGGGTGTGAACATTGAAATCAACAGTAGGAATTAAAAATGATAAAGAGGGGCCTCCCTAGTGGCCTAGGGGTTAAGTGTCAGTGCTATCACTGTTAAGGCCTGAGTTTGTCCCCCTGCCAGGAAGCTAACCCACATGGCGTAGTAGACCTCTCCTGTCTCACCTGCTGCTCCCCTTCACAGTTTATTTCAGTAAATCTGCTTGTTCTGCTCTCCACTCTGTCTCTAGTGAATCCTCTAGTGAAACCGGCCCCCTGCACCCTGCACCTCTGGCCTGTACCCCAGTTCTTCTATGCAAAAATAAATTAAAAAAATAAAACAACACAAATTTATAAAACAACAACAACAAAATGTAGTGGGGTAGAGGCCAAGAGGATGAACTCAGAAACAGAGTGCTTTATTCCAAACTTAAATATTCTATGATGGTTACGGTTAGATAAGGGGTGTGTGACGCTTTGACATGCCTGTGGCACATTCGAGAAATAGGTTCCTGGCATAGCTTCCCACTGATGTTCTCCCTGCTTTGCTTTCTTGAACTCTCCCTGGAACCTTGCTATCTTTGACAACAGTTGGGGAATGGAAAAGGTGAGGTTATTAAGCAAGTCTCCTCCTTTCTGCTTCTTCACTCCGTAATGCTTCTGAATTCTGAGCATCTCAAAATGAATGAAAGTACCACTCATAATATCACCTGGTCTGTAATAGAAGTATGTGTAAAAAAGAGATAGCTTTACCTTGAGTTCACACTAACTTGTTATAGGGGGCATTGTGGACACACATATTTTTATTTGTTAAAACACAGAGTGACTTTTATTTATTTACTTTTATTATTTTTATTGCGGTAACATTGGTGAACAACACTATGTAATTCAGGAACATAGGATTATACATATATTTAAATTGTCATCGCCCCCCCCCTTCTTTTTAGTTTCAGCAAGGTTTTCACATCCACAGTAGTATTGCTAAGTGCAGGACAGAAACTGTTCATCTCTAAAGTGGGGAAAGGCGGAACATGAAAAGGGAAGTGAGAAAGCAGAACCTGGCCCTGACCTCTGGTTTGCTGGGGCCGTCTCAGATGGGTTTTAGGAAAGGCAGAACTTGTTTCCCTAAATTTATCACGCTGTGAACCTCTTGCACTCACATGCACTGAGCTGAAGGCCCCTGAAACAGAACTGACCCTAAACTTCTGAATTCTAGATACACCATTTACAGCTGCGTGACATGTCATGTCAGGAAGTGTAAATTGATTATAAAAGAGGGTCTCACATCCCTCAAAGCAAAGGAAGTGAAAGACAATATAAACAGATGGGATTATATCAAAATAAAAAGCTTCTGTACAGCAAAAGAGACATTAACCAAAACTAACAGACAACCTACCAACTGGGAAAAGATCTTTGCACACAATACATCTGATAAAGGACTGATAACAAAAATTTACAAGGAACTCACACAACTCAACAAAAAAATAGCCAATAACCCAATCAAAAAATGGGCAGAAGAGCTCAAAAGGCACTTCTCCAAAGAAGAAAAGCAAATGGCCAACAGATACATGAAAAAATGGTCAACATCACTTATTATCAAGGAAATGCAAATCAAAACCACTATGAGATACCACCTCACACCTGTGAGGATGGCACACATTAAAAATGCAGGCAATAACAAATGCTGGAAAGGATGTGGAGAAAAAGGAACTCTTCTACACTGCTGGTGGGAATGCGAACTGGTCCAACCACTATGGAAAGCTGTATGGCGATTCCTCAGACTGCTCAACATGGAGCTTCCATACGACCCAGCAATCCCACTTTTGGGAATTTACCCAAAGGATACAAAAACACTAATCCGAAAGGATACATGCA